>ML790132.1:351196-365924 GCA_009831015.1 Picea engelmannii | reverse complement strand
ACATGAACTTGCCATTTCTGGTGTGATCATAGTAGCGCGTTGGTTCTGGAAAGATTTCAAATTCCTGTCATATCCCATCCTACGAGCTTGAACTACCATGATGGCTCGCTTCCACCAGCGCATGTCTCGGATCTTGTTGTGACATGGGGTGATCACTTCATTATTTCGTGCATGCGTGGATAATGAGCACGTGAACCGTGTTTTATGCAGCTACGTCGTTTGGAGATTATCCCTGTCATCAGGCTCTCTTTCTACTTTCCACAGCACGCGAACCCTTCGGAGACCCCTGTTAGCTGCGGAAAGTGAATACTTTCCACAGCGCACCCTTTGATGTGAAAACTCACTTTAGTTGTGGAAAGCAAAACCACGTGCCACATCATTTAAAAATTTCTTAGCGCGAAAGCAAATATTCTCCGTATCGTGCCACGTGCGAACTGTCTGTCGAGCTTCTCGCGCCTCGTTACTTTCCACAGCACCTTGAACTGATGAAACAGCGHTGTTAGMTGTTGAAAGYTATCGCTTTCCACAGCACACAATAAGCCTTTTTACATAATGTTAGCTGTTGAAAGTAAACAGTCACATTTCCGAAATAGAAGACTTTATTTTCAATTATTTCCTAAGACACACCAAAAACCAAAACTTTTCTGAACTGAAAAACTCAAAAATGACTTGAAGCTACTACCCAAAGTTATGATATCCACCCAAAACTCGGCCGAAAGGACGGTTTCGTTTTGGGAGTTAACACAATCTAGTCTTGAAGAGCATGAACAAAATATTCATTTTGAAGACAAAGAAGAAGAGGTCAATAGATTAAAGACTGAAGTTGATGATATAACAAACGAAATGAACGAGTTGAAAATGTATGACAAATTCAATAAATGTGTAGAAGAATTAGAAGAAACAAAAGAATTGGTCAACACTCTAAATACTCAACTTGAAGAAGATAATGAAAGAGAAGAAGCCTTGAATATCCAATTGACTAAAAAGGAAGAAACATGTCACATGTTGGAATTGGAAGTTATCAACCTCAAAAGGAAGAATGAAAAGAAAAAAACAATTGTCAAAGTCCAGAATAGCTCAGCTATCGTAGATAGGATCTGGAATAGTCAAAGGCCAACTGATTACAAAAATGGTCTTGGATACAATAAGAAAGAATAAGGTGGAAAATGGATCACCATTCAAAAACATGATAAAGTATCATACTCCTCAAAGGAAAAAGGTATAGTCAAAAACCAAAAACAAACCATGAACTTTGTCAAATAAGGAAGCTATAAAACTAAAAAAAAAATAAACATATCAAAATATAGACTTATCATGTCACAACAGACTCAAGTATGGAAACATCGTCAATGGTTATTTCTTTTCTTGTAATAACTTTGGTCACAAAGCATTGGAATGCAAGAATCCTAAAAATAAAAATGTAGGAAGGTCCAATAACTTAATGAGATGTTGGAGATGCAATTATGTTGGCCACATAACAAAGTTTTGTCAAACAATAAGATGTTACAATTGTGATAGGTTTGGCCACAAATCCGAAAACTGCAGAAAATCAAGAAGTCAATCCATGAGAAATAATTCATACAAGTCAGGAAGAAAATATAATAAAGGATGGAAGAAAATAAGAGATGAAAAATCTCAAAGGACAAATTTAGAAAAGAAATATCCAACAAACAAAATATCTCATAAAAAGGTATGGAGAAGAAAATATGAAATCGAAAGCAAGAAAGATGATCTGGCACCTGAAAATGAAGAAATTAATAACAAAAAAATGATGGGTGAAGTTCCTAATAAGTAATGTGAAATTCATAGATTTGAATATAAATGGATCAATCTCAAGAATAGATATTTCCTAAAGGATAATATGACACAATAGCATATCCCGACGATATCATGCAGATCAATACTCCATTAGCCAATGAAAGAAAAATGAAAAAGAAGAAGATGAAGAAACTTTTGGTGCACATAACAATGTTGATGATGATAAACTCTCAAAAGAAAATCAGTTTGTAGAAGTGCGTAATGAATAAAAAAAATAATATCTAAAGAAGAAATCAACAAATGAGTTCAAAATATATAAATGCATAGTATGAATAGAGAAAAGTTATTAATGGTATCAAAGAACAATAAATATTCTCTTGGAATCAAAGAACTAAAAGTGATAACATACTTTCACAATTGATTATAAATGGAAAATCATCAATTGATAATGTTCATTTGGTATAACTCTATATGATCAATAGGTATCAATTGGTGTCAATTGGTACTCTTGCAAAAATCAAAATGTCAAGAAGAAGAAGAAACAAACCAAGAAGATCAATAAGATTCACACCCTTGTCCTTTATGACAAAGGAGAAGACAATAAAACCCTATAAAATAGTAAAAACTCAGGGGGAGTATTTAAATTGTTCATCAAATGAGGAATTCATTGAATTAGGTTTAAAAGACTTAATCACTAAAAAAATTGGTAGCAATAAGTCTACCTATTTTGAACACAAAATCCCAATAAATTGAGATAACAACTGACGCATTCACAAGGGGAGAAAAGCAATAAAAAATTTAACTATTTGTCATTGATGTCAAAGGGGGAGAAAAATAGTAAAACAAATTTGGTATCAGTATTTAGTATAACTAAAATTTCAATCCTCCAACTTGAAAATGAGATCAGTGATAAGGGGAGAAAACGTATGTGTTTTATAGATATGTTTCCCTCAATGCCAAAGGGGGAGATTGTTGGCATTATTGATTGCATGAGTCAAACATGTATGGTAAACAGAGAAAAACGAAGATCATCTTGGGGCAGAAGAAATTCATGATCATTGTTGATCACGATAGGATCAACAGTGATCCTATGTTCCTAAAGCTTAGGATAGGTAGCATGCAAAGAATCCACGTATAGAAGGAGTAACGAAGCACAAGGAGTTAAGAGCTATGGATAGTTAGCGACTGAATATCGACACATAAAATAATGCACAAACAATTATTAAAATCTCAAGAGAAATAGTGATGAATAGATCAGAAAGAAGAGCATTGAAACCCTTCAAGAATCATAAGGAAACTCTGTTATAATCAGAAAATATGTCAACCATCGATCAAAATCCCATAGAAATCCTGACAACCATCATATTGAGGTGACGTCATAGATTGGGAAGAATTAAATATCAACTATCAGATATGGAGTAGTAGCATTATGGATGTTAGGATATTTAGACACTTAGGAGTTAGTTAAGATCTACTTGGTCTAATGTGTCATTAGGTAAAAGTGTGTTTCTTAGTGTGTTTCTTTATTATGCATTTGTAGTTAGGAAATCTGACGGTCACAGTATGTTCCCAACATAGAGTGATCCGATGGTTCATACTCTCCTCGATCTTAAAGACCATTTATCCATGGCTTAACACCTAATTGGTCCATGATCTCTATTTAAAGAGCATGGAGGGTCATTTGTCGATGATCGATTGTGAGAAACTCTCTGGTAAAATCTCTTTGTAATCTTTTTCCTTTTCATTGATAAACTTCTCCAAGTGGCCTCTTTGGCTGGGGTCGTGGATGTTTCCCCGTAGGGGTTTTACCACGTCAAAACATCGATGTGTTGATATTTGATCTGGTTGTGTGAGTGGTTACTAAAGGTGTTTTTCCTTTATTGGAATACATGTGTTGTCAAACTTGGTATCATAACCCTAGACCATGTTCATCCTCTATCCTAACTTTTCGAGATCTTTCCATCTAGAACATCAGTTTTAGTTTTTAAATCCATATTATCTACAGATTTAATATGGCTTCTTCCAGTAATCTTTTTCTTACTAGAACCAACTACTTCCAATGGAAATCTCATATGGAATATTTATTAAGAAGTAAAGGCGTGTACCGGATTACCTTGGGAAAGGAAAAATCACCCACTGATGATGATAAGAAATTCAAATGGGATAATAGGAGTGACGAAGCATGTGGACTAATTAGAATGTCTATCTCTCTTGATTTAAGGTTCCACCTTAAAGAAATTGATGACCCCGAGGAAGATTGGGAAAATATTGAATCTGTGTTTGGTAAACTCAATATTATTCGAGCAAAATAGTTATAAAATAAAGTATTGACCTTAATTCCAAGTGATTTTTCTTGCCTTGGAGACTATCTATCTAAGTTTAAAACACTCAGAATTTTATGTGAAGAATGTGAGATAAAAATGGAGGAAGAGTGTTTCATCTATCTTATTCTTTCTAAGCTAGGTAGTGCATATTTTGTGTTTTTATATACCTTTTATGCCATGAGAGAGGCTCTGGGGAAATCTTATCAGAAACCCACTCTTGAGTCCTTTTGTGCTGCTTTGATTAGAGAGGATGATAAGCTTGTACAATTTGGAGTGATCAGCACTGCAGGTACCTCCAACAAAGCCTTAGTTTCCTAGAAGAAAGATAAACCCAAGTATCCCAAGAAGAAACATCCTAGCTAAAAAAACAAGCAACATAAGGGTCTCAAACCCACTCAGACGACTTCAACTCCTAATGGTGACAAAGGAGAAAAATATAAAAATAAAAAGACTAACAACATTGCAACTTTTGTGATAAAGATGGTCATGATGTGTCCAAATGTTTCAACAAGATGGCAGTGATGAAGAAGCACAACATCAATATTTATTCTACTTCTTCTTCTTCTTCTCATGGACATGCAATTTCCACTTCCAGTTTCTCCTTCAATACAACTTCTACTTCTTCTTCTGATGAGTGGCTTGTTGATTCTGGAGCATCTTATCATATGGCTAAGGATAAAGATATATTTTCTTCTCTAAATCAATGTAACACCAAGAAAATATTTGTCGGTGATGATAGATCTCTTAGTGTTGTAGGATCTAGGACAATTCAAGTATATAATGGTCATTTCAATTATGTATTATGTGTTCCAAGTCTTTCTTGTAACCTTCTATCAGTATATCAAATCACTCATTCAGGTGAAGGTAAAACCGTAGAGTTTTCACCTCACCAAGTTGTAATCAAGGATCTAAGAGATCCTAAGCATGTTCTTGCAACTGGAATTGTTGATGATATTACCAGGTTGTATAAGTTTGACAACTTTGGGTCATCATCTTTTTCATCAATTTTTGTTGCTCATAGCGATGACTTGAGCAAACTTTGGCATGAGCAGTTTGGTCATCTAAACTATCGCTCATTGCAGCAACTATGTAATCAACAGATGGTGATTGTTCTTCCACTTATTTCATGCAGAGATGGTGTTTGTGAATATTTTGTTATCGACAAACATCATTGGGACAATTTTGACAAATGTGCCTCTTGGCATGCCTCGGGCCCTTTGCATCTTGTTCACGGTGATTTGTGTGGTCCACTTTCTTCTCCTTCTTTTTCTGGGTGCAAGTATTTATTAACTTTCATTGATGATTTTTCCATATGTACTTGGGTTTACTTATTAAAACTTAAGAGAGGAGTTTTTGACAAGTTTTTGGCCTACAAGGTCATTGTAGAAAAGCAATCTGGACATCAAATTCAAAAGTTAAGAACACATAATGGAGGCGAATATGTGAAAAATAATTTTACAAATTACTGCACTACACAAGGCATCCAAATGAAACACACTATTCCATATACACCACAACAAAATGGTGTTGTTGAGAGAAAGAACTGCACATTAAAATAAATGCCTAATTGTATGATCCAATCTAAGGGATTAAGTCTAATGTATTGGGAAAAAGCAATCAACTGTGAAAATTACATAGTCAATCGCACTCCCATAAAGGATTTTAAAAATATAACACCGGCAGAAGATTGGACTAAAATTAAACCAGATGTAAGTCACTTTCATGTATTTGGCAGTATAACATGGGCTCACATTCCTGTGAGAAAAGGAAAGCATTGCAGCCTAAAAGTGAGAAGTGTATATTTGTTGGTTATTCTGAAGATGTCAAAGGTTATAGACTTTTTCAACCACATTGTAATGAAATTATTATTAGAAGAGACGTTAAATTTGATGAAAATATCTTGGCCTGTGAACCTAATTCGACAATTGTGCCTTCTTCAGCCTGCGAGCCATCTTCGGCATTTGTGCCTTCTTTTGTTCCTATTTTGGTTTCTTCTTCAGATGATGACAATGAGGATGAAAATGCACCTCCACATGCTCAACTTCCTCTAGATGATTCCTTTGAACCTGAACCAGCACCAGCTCCATCGCTTCCTAGATGGGTTTGTTCAACATGAGAAACAATTGGTGGTCTTGTCGGTGATCCTTCATATCAGCGTCGAACACATTCACAGTTCCAGTGAGCCTCTTCTCTTTTGTCTCAAGTTTCAGAGACTCATGATCCAAATACATTTGCAGAAGCTTCAAGTCATCCATATTAGGATACAACAATGAAGGAAGAGTATCATTCTTTAATGGAAAATGATACTTGGGATCTTGTACCTCTTCTAAAAGGAAGAAAACTTGTCAGATGTAAATGGGTCTACAGAACTAAGTATCCATCAGATGGAAATATTGAAAGACATAAGGATTAATTAGATTCCAAAGGATTTTACCAAGTTGAAGGAATTGACTATAATGAAACCTTTTCCCCTATAGCCAAAATGAATTCCATCCACCTTGTTCTTGCCCTTGCTACCTCACATAAATGGGAGGCCCATCAGATGGATGTTAAATCTTCCTTCTTGCATGGATATTTGCAAGAATAAATCTACATGGAACAACCTCCTGGATATGTCCAAAATGACTCTAGCCTTGTTTATCACCTTAAGAAATCTCTTTATGGTCTTAAGCAAGCTCCTCGAACTTGGTATGCCAAAATGGACAACTTTCTTATTGACATCGGATTCTCTAGATGTCATTTTGATCCTAATATCTATACCAAGAAAGTAGGAATCCATCTCATAATCCTTTTCCTTTATGTTGATGACCTTATCCTTACTGGTAGTGACTCATAACTTTTAAACCATGTGAAAATCAACCTTAAGAATAAATTTGAAATGATAGACTTAGGCTTTTTGCATTGTTTCCTTAGCCTCCAAGTTTTGCAAACCAATGAAGGATTTTTTCTTTCCCAATATAAGTATGATTGTGACCTTCTTCGTCGCTTTCACATGGATGATTGTAAACCAACCCCTTCTCCCTTCTAGTCTGGAGTCAAGCTTACTGCCACATGTACTTTTCCTGAAGTTGATGCCACATTGTACTATCAGTTAGTTGGTAGCCTCTTATATTTGACTCATACGCGTCCTGATTTTTCCTTTGTTGTTGGTCTTGTTGCTCAGTATATGCAAAAACCTAATGAAATACATTGGAAAGAATCTAAAAGGATACTTCACTATGTCTGTGGTATAGTTTAGTTCGAGATACATTACAGTTCAGGGGGGACTCCTTTATTGGTTGGTTTCACTAATTCAGATTGGGTCGGCGACCCTGATGATCAGAAGTCTACTGCAGGTTATGTTTTCAGCCTTGGTTCAGGACCTGTCACTTGGACCTATAAGAAACAGTAGGCTATTGCACTTTCTTCAGCAGAAGCAGAGTACCGAGCAGCGGTAAATGCAAGTCAAGAATCCTTGTGGCTTCGACATATCCTTTCAAAGTTTGGATTCCAACAACAGCATCCGATTAGCCTTTGGTGCGAAAATCACAGTGCCATCAAGATCGCCAAAGACCTAGTTCAACATCAACGTAGAAAACACATCAATATACACATGCACTTCATCAGAAATCTCATTCATGATCAAGTTATTGAAGTACTATTTTCCCTACAGAAGATCAAGTTGCAGACATTTTCACAAAGTCTCTTACAGAAGCAAATTTTTCCAAACTTCGATCTATGTTAGGAGTTCGGGAAGTTTTCATTAAGGGGGGATAGTCTCTAATGCCTCCTTGCTTCTCCTATTGTGTCAACATTATAAATCCTTCAATCCTATCCCAAGTTGTTCTTAAGTGGGGATGTTAGGATATTTAGACACTTAGGAGTTAGTTAAGATCTACTTGGTCTAATGTGTCATTAGGTAAAAGTCTGTTTCTTTAGTATGCATTAGTATGCATTTGTAGTTAGGAAATCCGACGGTCACTATATGTTCCCAACATAGAGTGATATGATGGTTCATACTCCCCTCGATCTTAACAGCCATTGATCTGTGTCTTAACACCTGATTGGTCCATGATCTCTATTTAAAGAGCATGGAGAGTCATTTTTCGATGATCGATTATGAGAAACTCTCTTGTAAAATATCTATGTAATCTTTTTATTTTGCATTAATAAACTGCTCCAAGTGGCAATGTTGGCTAGGGCCGTGGATGTTTCCACGTAGGTGTTTTACCACGTGAAAACATCGGTGTGATGATCTTTGATCTGGTTGTGTGAGTGGTTACTAAAGGTGTTCATCCTCTATTGGAATACCTATATTGTCGAACAATGGACAGTTGGATCAAGCCAGAACCATAGATCGAGAGGGATTAAATAAGAGTCGTCATATTTCATGGAGGAGATTCAAGTGATATCTCAACTGTTGGATCAAGAAAGTCAACTTCGATGCTAACCACTCTGGTAAAAAGGAGTCTGAATCATGTAAGAATACCCCAAGGTCGAAGCCCCAAAGTCACAAACTCTCGTTGATAGTTAGATCAAAGAAAACACTAGGAAATCCCATCGGTCCTTGATTGACATAAAGTGGAAGGACATGGAGGTCATGTTTTGATCTGTACCATTGGATAGTTTAGCTATGTGGCAAACATATAAACCACACATGTAGTGGTAAATTATTAACAAGACACCTATTTGGGTTTGCTTCTACCATTTATCTCAATGAAATATTAAATCGCAACTATCAGATCAGTTAGAGCCATTGATTGAAAGTGACTAAACAAGAATCATCATATCTCGTGGATAAATTTGGGTGATTTCTTGGTCGTTGGATCAAGAAACAGATAGAAATCTTCGGGACTTCAAAGTTTTTCCACTTCAGTGATTATGATAACTAAGTTAAAAAAATTCAAAATCAAGAAGTAATGACAGTCATTGGATTAGGTGGTTAAATCCGACATTGACCTACATCGATGATCATAAGTTCGGAAAAAAACAAGAATACCTAAAGGTCAAAGTCCCGAAGTCACGAAATCCAAAAAACTGTCGTGCGAGGGAAGGAATAGTCAACCCAACGTTGACCACTCTTAGATTACAAGGAGTCCCAAAAAACTAAAACTCTCAAAGCCATGAAGTGCATACTCATGATCTAGGAGGGAGACATGTGGTAGAAGACAAAGATGACACGTGGCCCAATTAGCTCATGACAAGTGTCAAGGTCTTAGGTATACGAAAGTAACAAATCAAGGTGACACATGGAAGCCACTCAGCCAGTGCCACATCAATAATGATGTCATCATGCCACATCACTCTGGGATTACTAACTGCAGGGATATCCAAGCTTCTTTTATCAGCTATTTGTTGAAGGATAGAATCGCAAAGTAACGCTAACCGTTGATCTACTTCGGGGGCATTCTCGATCATTGATCAAGCATAGTGGAAGGATAGATTAAGTGTTAATCATGAAGTAATGCTAATCATTTATCTACTTTGGGAGAATTCTCGACCATTCAATCGAGTACACTGCAAGCATAGTGTAAGGAGTACTAACAACTGATAGAAATGTTTTTACCACTCTTTATGAGCACTTCGGTAGGTCAAAATCCAGAAGAATACAAGGTTTTAAAAGTCCAATAATCTCGAATACCCAGAGAGCCAGAGCTCCTTTTTTCCTAAGTCTACAATCCTAGATCTTGGTCATGTGAAGGTTCTTAAGCAACTCAAGGGCCAGGTTCAATAACTACAGGCAACAAATGAGTTAAGCCTTTGGTTCTTAGCCGAAGGGAATATGACAAATAATGTCAACAAGGAGTGCTTGTATGTACTTTGACAAAGCTTACTTCAGGAAGTATTACTCTGATAAAATGCAAAAAGGTCGAAGTCCATAGGACATGGTTCCAGCACCGGTCTTGTGATAGAGGAATAAGGTTGAAAGAAGAGGCACTAGGAACAACACTTAAATGGATAATCTCATGGTTTTGAGCTCGCAGTCATTTGAACATTGGGTTGAAGAAAGTGCCTTTTCATAATATGATTTATGTAAAATAGTTAAAGGCCTGTAATTTGAAAAGATTAACACCATATCAGTACAAAGAGTCAGTAAAATATTGAAGTTGGTTTGTTGAAGAACTTGGGACGCAGTAGAAGCATCGGAACAATATAAGGAGTCGATCCATACTTGTGATCAACTCATGTGGACAAAATTTAAATCAATATCAGTCTTCTAATTAATTGATAAACTTACACAATAAATTAATGAATAAAAGGAGAAGATTATTTATGTTAAAATTAAATGAAGAGGTGCAATGGTTCATGTCAAAAGACACGATGGTTCAATCCTATACATATTGAAATACTATATAAACCAGAAATGGTGGTGAATCTTGGTGTGTCTTGGTGGATATATATATATATATATATATATATATAATGGATTGAATGAAAGTTCATTATATCAGGTTGGTGCCTGTTAACAAGTTGAGTCTTGTTATGAGGGTTGGATTTCTCACATCTCAGTTGGATATGAGATCAACAAGTTGGGTCTTGTTATGAGGGTTGGATTCCTCATTTCTTAGTTGGATCTGAGAACTACATGTTGTGTCTTGTGTTAGGGATTTGGATCTCTCATATCCAATTGAAGTCGAAGATATTAAAGGATTGATTTTATTTCACTGAGAAATGGGAATGAAACCCATCTTCTGTATGAGATACTCAAATGTATGTCTTGGTATGGTTTTTGTGAATATGTATGTTATTTGTTCCTTGGTAGGAACATACTCCAACTTGACAATCTTATCATTTACATGTTTCCTCGGAAAATGATATTTTATGGGGATATGTTTTGTATTTGAGTGCATCACTGGATTCTTGGAAATGTTTATAGCACTGGTGTTGTCACATAGTATCAAAATTGGCTTATTTTATTCTATCTAAAAGTCTTGCAGTGTTTGTTTCATCCATAGAATTTGTGTAAAACAAGATGTTTCTGCCATGTACTATGCTTCTGCTATGGACAATGAGATTGAAGATTGTTTCTTTTTAAGATGGGATACTAAACAATTTCCCAAAAAGAATGATCCTCCACTTTTTCTCTTCATGTCATCAACATTGCCTACCCAATCTGCATCAGTATATGTTGTTAGAGTAAAGTCTTCTCCTTTTGGATACCATATTCCAAAGTCCAAAGTTCCCTTTAAATATCTTTCGTTTAACAACATGTACATGTGTTTCCTTGGGTGCATATTGAAATATTCCGAATAGCCCTACTTCCTACATTAAGTCCATCCTTGAGGTTGTTACATAAACTAGGATTCCTAGCATTGACTTGTACAGAGATTGATCAGTTTCATTATATTCATCCTCCTTGTTGAGCTTATGTGGATGTACTAACAAGTTTACAATCTTCCATCTCAAACTTCTTCAACATATGTTTGATGTATTTGGTCTGAGCAATGAATATCCCTTTGCTAGTTTGAGTAATATTATGTCCCAAAAGGAATTACAATTCTCCAAGAATGGACATCCCATATTCCTTTTGCATTTATTATACAAACTTTTGACTTATTTTATAATCATTACTTTCAAAGATAATATCATCTGCATACACTATAATGATCATAATTTCTGCATTATCTATTTTGATGTAGAGATTGTTGTTTGGTGTCCCCTTTTTGAAGCCTTGATGTTGCAAGTACTTGTCAAGTCTTGAGTACCATGCTTTGGGAGCTTGCTTCAAGCCATATAGTGTCTTCTTCAATCTAGAGACATAATCTTCATTTTCTGACAATAGGAACCCTTCTAGTTGTTCTATGTGCACTTCTTCCTCTATATCACTATCTAGGAATGTTGACTTGACATCCATTTGTAATGGATTCTAATATTGCTACAAGTGCAAATGTTTCTTCAAAATCGATGCCTTCTACTTGAGCATATCCTTTACATACCAGTATTTCTTTATTTCTTACTACTTTTCCATCTTCATTCAACTTGTTCTTGAATACCCATTTAGTTATGATCACATTTTTATCCTTGGGTCTTGGGACAAGCTCCCATGTTTCATTCTTCTCAATCTAATTTAACTCTTCCTCCATAGCATTCACCCAATGATGATCATTCCGAGCTTCTATAAATAACTTAGGTTCTACTTGGGATAGCAAGGAGAGATTCATATGTTCAAAGCTATTTTCTAATTTCCTTGTTTGAGTTCTAGCATTTTTGTCACCAGGAATCAAGTTTTCTAGGTGATTCTTTTGTACAGACCTTGATGGTGTTTGTGTATCTTGTTTGTATTCCTCTTTTTCTTCTTCATTTTCTTGTTGTTATTCTTTATGTTCATCTTTTTCTTCTTTAGTGTACTTGATTTCTTCATCTATATTGACATTAATACTTTCAACAATCGTTTGCATCCTTTTATTGTAACACCTATAGGCTTTTCCTTTTGATGAGTATCCAAGAAATATTCCTTCATCTGATATGGAGTCAAATTTTCCTAAGTCCTCGTCTTCTTGTTTGATGTAACACTTTCTCCCAAAAATTTTGAAGTGTTTAACAGATGTTGTTCTCCCTTTCCATAATTTATAGGGTGTCTTGTCACTATTGGTTCTGATATGTCCTCTATTTAGGATATAGACAGTTGTATAAATCGCTTCTCTCCAAAAACTATATGATAGACCTACTTCGTTTATCATCGTTCTAGAAATTTCTTATACATGTATTGTTTTCCTTTCAACGACCCCATTTTGTTGAGGACTTATTGTTTCTACATACTGTCTTTTTATTCCATGTGCTTCACAAAATTCCACAAACCCATTGGATGTGAATTCACCTCCATTGTCTGACCTTAAAAAAATGTTTTTCATCTTTTTTTCATTCTCAACTAGAGCTTTGAATGCCTTGAATTTGTCAAATGTTTCAAATTTATTTTTTAGGAAAGTAACCAAAGTCATTCTTGTATAATCATCAATGGGTAGCATGAAGTACCTTTCTCCCTACAAAATATTAGTCCTTGTTGGTCCAAAAAGATATATATGTACAAGTTCCAAAGGCTTGGAAGTTGCATATTCCTTTGTTTTGAAGTTCACCCTTGACAATTTTCCATGTTGAAACTACTTACAAATAGTACTAGGGGGTTATATGATTTTTGGCATGTCTCTTGCTGCTTGTTTGGTACTAATTTTTACTAGATTGTCAAATCTCATATGACCCATTCTTATGTGCCATGACTAAATTTCGTTTGTTTGTCCTATAAAGCACTTTTCTCCATTGATTTCATTAAGAACATATAAGTTATTTGAAGTTCTTATTCCTTTTTCTATCATCCTGACCAAGTATGTTTTTTTGATCTCACATTATCGAGAGTTAAATATGAGATTGTGTCCTTGATCACACATCTTACTTATACTAAGAATATTATGTTTTAGATATTGAACACACAAAACATATTCTATTTTAGCTTTTTCATTGTCAAGGATGAGGTTCCTTTTCCAACTATCTTCGATCTTCCATTGTCTCCAAAGGTAACATTGCCCTCATTTTTCTTCAAGGTGATGAAATGTGTTCTATATCCTATCATATGACTAGACAATCCACTATTGATAACCCACTTATCCTTATTTTTATGAGTATAGAGAGATGCTTGAAAAAACAAAGAATTTTCTTTCTTTTGTGCCCATCTTCTTTTTAGTATAGGTGAAACTTTCTTGAGATTACTTCTGTGCTACTTTGCTATATGTCAAAAATTATTGCAGTTATAACATATGAGATTGTAATTCATCAAGGGAGAAAATGAATTGTAATTTCTCCTCGAGAATCCTTGTGTATCCTGATATCTATTCCTCATGTAATTTCTTCTTATACTTATTCTAGAATTTATTTGTTTATGAACAAATTCATTACAGGAATAAAAATAGCCATAGAAAGAGTTTTAATACCTGGTTGTGCAATTCCATATTGATGGGACAATTTTCCATATTTGGTCTTTGTGAGTAAAATTTGTCTCTTGTATATCATAATGTTCTTCCCTTCTATGGTATTCAACTTTGATTGTATTTCTTAGAGTATCAACATAGTTCTCGGTTCTTTCTTCTCTTGGTTATTCTGAATATGTTCATGCTTCTTCATTGACAACTTCCTTCCTATTATTGTAGCCAAGACCCATTTTGTCATATGGTGCTCTTTGATGATTTAGGATTTCATCTAAGGTTGTAGAGCTTCTTGTTGAGTTCTCCAACTTCTTTCCCAGGTGGACTATTTCTTATTCAAGAGTCTTGCAGATATATTCTTTTTATTTCAGTTGAGACTTTAAAACTTCTTCAACATTCTTTTCTTCTTCTACTTGAACCTTCATTGTAATTATTTTCTTCTCTGTTTCCTTATCATCATATTCCTTCTCTTTATATTTTTGTAGTTACCTCTTTTTCTTTCTATTCTTATCCTTAATTAAGTCTGTAACTTTCTTCTAGGGAACTAATGAGTTATGCTCCAAGATTTACTTTCGCATCTTCAACATAGTTTTTTTCTTCTATTGAGTCTGTGTCTTTATATGTTTGTGTTTCCATACCCATAAAGAGAATCTCATCTTCTTCATTGTCATTCTCATCTAATGAGTTGTTGTCTCCATATATATATATATATATATATATATATATATATATATATATATATATATATATATA
>ML790132.1:282547-320442 GCA_009831015.1 Picea engelmannii | reverse complement strand
GTGTGAGTGTATATTATTCCTTAGAGCCTTCAAATATGCTACAAAATCAATTTCCCATGGGATGGAAATTATTTTTGCAAAATTGGGGTTCAAGTCCCCCTAGGGTCAAAACCCAATATTTGCTACAGCTAATAAAATTTATTGTAGGGTTGTATTTATACTCTATTGAACAGAAATCAAATATATAACATGTAAAATAGATCTGGAATTGAAGTAGAAGGGTTTAAGAGGTCAAAACTTACAATATGCACCGCTTTAAATGTCCACAAAAATGTAGATCTAAAGATTTTCCTTCTTGTTATAATGTAGATTTGCACACATATTCTTGACAAAAACCCTTGTAACATGTGTTTGAATAAGTATAAAACTCAAGGGTGCATGTATCTTGGGGTAGAAAAATTCCCAAGAGGCAAAAATCCCAAGATCTACTAGCTTGTAAAAGACAAAATTAACATGCAAAGCTAGGATATGATTTTTTTGTATTTTTATAATAAAATGTTAGATTTTAAAATATTTTGAAATAAAATGGTTGAAGAAATTGAGATATTTTTACCTTTACCTCTTACCTTAATATGTCTCTTAGTTTGTGTAATTGTGACGCTGTAAGCCTAAGATCGACCTGGATGGATTTCTAGACAATTAGGTTTGGAGTGGAAGCACTATCACCCCCAATGCTAGAAATTCAATAAGAAATGAGTTCCTCCTTGGATTTACTAGGAGAGCTCCTCTACATGATGGTCTCCAAGACAATCAATCAACTAGGGTCGAAGTGATAATAGATCACTTAGTTGAAGCTACTCTCAAAGGAGTTGGTCCAACAAATTGGGTGTATTATACTTGGATTCTGCAAAGAAATAAATGAGATGAAGGTTTGTCTTCTTTCTTCCACGTGACTATGTATCCTCTAAATGGGTTGATTGATTATCTCTCGCAAGTATCCTAAGGAACCCATGTCAAGGCACAAGTAAATATATCCAAGACTGAGAAAAAAAAAACATTACAATATACAATCCATAGTGACACAAGAGAATTGAGTTCTGAAAAATGCCATTATGATCTCACAAAGTTTCAACAACATGAATGAAAGGAGAGGTTAGCCTTATATAGTTTTCATTGTAGGGGCTAGTTCTCCCTCTCTCATTAAAAATGTTTGTTTGACTTGTCATCCACACGCTGGAGACTAAGTCATTACAATAAAAATGATTTTTTTACATTAAAAATATCCACAACCGGGGTTCGATTTGACTCAATATGTGCAACTACTTTCCATGAGACTTGATTTAACTTCTTGGTCCACATTTGGCCCCCAACGTTCAATTTTTTTGACCGAATGACTCACTCTTGAGCAAGCAATATACAGTCTGATGCGCAGCATTGAATGTTCTGGTAGGTGGTATATACATTGTCAGATATACCCAATATATATACCAAGGTAGTCTGACAATGTATATATCACCTACTGCAACATTCAATATTATGTAGCGAATAACAAGCTATATATTACTCGCCTCACTTTTATGCCATGACTAAGTGATGAGATTAACTAATTGAGAAAGAATTAAATTTAATGAGGGACGATTTGCTGGATTTGTCCACAATTATCTCCCAACGACTCATCACAAAGTTCGACGGTCGTTTTGTTCTGATGATTTATTTGGTTCACTCAACCACCCACTTATTTTGACGACTGGGTGAAGAATATGACACATTGGATAGCAGGTCGAATTTATTTTTTTACTTAACGTCCATTTTCCTATGACTAATCCCCTCATATATTTCCCCACTAATGACATGGATCCATGGCTGAGTTAGATAGTGGTTTAAACCAATAAAGTGACTTGGACTATGTGAAAGGGCCCCATCATAATTTAAACATAATTTATACCTTTACGATTTTAACATAATTTATACCTTTACGATTTTAATTCGTGGACCACCTCGAAATATGCTTCACCATGTTCTAATACAATGTTTGGATAAGAAAAGGGTCGACCCCTTTTTATTTGTGGTTGTACTTGGGGACTCACGGCTGTATAATCCCCACGGCTGTATAAGTTCGCTACATTTTATTATCAAGTAAGTGGCTCCTTTAAGATGGAAACTGACTTTATAACCAAGTCCGCCCCCCTCTTCAATCTTATGTGGGCTGTAAACAAAGCGCCCCCTTTATCCACTTTAACCATAAAGTGAGACTCTTTTCTTTTATAATATTCAATGGTTTCTTCATTCGAGGGGGGCTAAAATAAGACTAGAAAAAGGTAAATGGTGGATCATGACATCATGTTCCACTCACCTCTTTACTTTTAATTCATATTTGATTTTGTTATTTTACCATGGTTGGAATAAAAGAGGTGACCCTTTAAACAAACATTTTCCTTCTAAAGTCACCTTAGAATATAATTTTTAATATGCCCCCTTAACATGATTTTGTAGGATCCACGTACAAATTTCTGCACTAGAAAATTCTGCCACATGGGTTTTTGTCCGAAATGAGTTTCACTTTACTTTTGCTAATGAAATTTTCCTTGCAGGCCATGGAGTCATCTTATTTTTTCATATTTATTTGTAAATTTGATTGTGTGATCTTTCAACAATTGATTTTTGCTTATAACTTGATCTTTTTTAAAATTTGTCAATGCGGCATGTTGAGTATGCATGAAGACACTTAATTTGAGTTTATATTATTTTTTTTGGCTTCAAAACCTATGCATCAAGATTCGTGCACTACTTCGAAAAATGTAAATTGATAAAAACTTTGTAACACTACCATGTTGAAGTTACACAAGACTTACACCTCACCCCAATAGTTTGAAATGGCTCTTATGCATAGGAGAGACAACCCACAAGGCGCAAACCATTTCTGTAAGGAATTTCAACTTTCAAGGGGAATTGTCACCATCACCACTTAACCATCTAACCAAGATCATGTTGACATCAAATATAGGAAAACTTTATTAGTTTTTTTAATAATAAAGAACATAAAAGATGGGTCAAATGAAGTTACTTGTATTTATGAAGCAAGGGTGGAAGGATCATAATTTGTTGGAATTGTTAGTGCAGAAAACACAATTCACAATGATAAATAACAATCACACACATAAGAAATAGACACAGGGATTTCACGTGGTTCACCCAAACGTTGGGCTACGTCCACCAAGCATAGGCATCGGTTCTCTTATTATTCGGATTATGGAGATTACATCAGATTGACAATTTCTCACACACTCAATCTCTCACAGTCGTTTTGCCTCTACGGGCTTACATGAATTTATACATTCACACATGAAACTGAATATTAATTGCAATCCCTATCCATAATCTAACTTGGTCTACTGGGTTGTAACCAACGTAGAATAATAGGATCCATAATCTGTTTTTGGTAATTGGTTGTCACCAAATCCCAACAATCTCCACCTTGACAACAATTAACCTGATACCTTGCTTCTTCCTTCTATTCATCACCTTTGTTGCAAGCAAAGAGAAGCCAAGAACCACTGCAGCTTCTCTAGTAAAACTGGTTTCATGATCTCACCTGTGTGACTTGCACGACTTTAGATTTTCTGAGGGGTCACTCCACCTCCAACATGTCATCCACAACTGTGTTGTGAAACATATTTAGTGATAGATCTCCTTCTATCCAAAACACCTGTATTACAATATACATTACAATCATCATAGAATATATCAGTGTAACCATTATAGGTGACATTTGTGCTTCTCATACGTTGAAGCACCCATTTCATTGCAACTCCTGAAACTTTCACGTTTTTGACAACATCATTAGCATTTGAAACATCTGGTCTTAACCATTTCATCGCATACAACAGACCTCCTACTGAACTTATACAAGACATAACATTTTCTTCTTTATAGACAGGCCCTATATTTGAAAAAAACTTATAATGGAAAGCAAGAGGGATAAAAACTAGTTTTATAATGTTCATGTTGAACTCCAACCACAACTTACCATTACCATCTCTGTATATTTCCATGCCCACAACTTGTTTTGTTGCTCCTTGATCCCTCATCTGAATTGTCCTGTCCACCTGAGTCATTTTCTTACTGAATTTATCCATGCTCCGGCTTGCATCGAGCATATCATCAGCAAAGAACATCAAGACTGTGAATGTACTATAAACCGTATAGTCATTCCTACCCTTTGAAATATTCTGACTCACTATGAAGGATTCAAACCTCTTGTATATTTTCCTGGGTACCAATAGGCCATACAATGAATTACCTAGCATGCAAACAAATTTACCGTTGCGATCTTGAATCAACCCTTTTGGTTGTTCCATACATAAAATATCTTTGTCAATGATGACCTTGTAAGAAGTAGGATCCCACACACAACATCCCTTTATACCATCATCATACCTTGCAGAGATATAAGACAAGCAGGAATGCAGAAACAAAGATTTTAAGTATGGAATTGATTTACCTCTTACCAGTACCTGCAATTCTTTCTTTCTCTTATGACCTTGATGCTTCTGCCATAAACAAGAAGATACATTTGTCACTTCAGATGCCACTTTAGTACTACCTTCCATCTTATAAAGGTTATCAATATTTGTTGCCTTCATCACTACTAAATTCCCTTTCGACACTGTGAGAGCTCCACCTTGACCTGTATACTTATATCCACAAGAATCCAACACTCCTAATGAAATCAAATTTGATTTAAGTTTAGGTACATATATAACATCCGTTATTTCCCTAACAATACCATTGAACATCCTGATTCTAATACTGTCAACCCCAACAGTTTTACATGGAATACCATTTCCCATAAACACTACACCCTCATCAATAGATTGGTAAGAAAAGAACCAATTTCTATGTGAGCACATGTGGTTGGAGGCACCTGAATCTAACTACCATTCTTCTTGATATTGTAAATTACTAGAAATGGATAAAATGTGATCAATTATACCTGAATTTGTTACATTCAAATTTGCTTCCTTCGTAGAGTTTTCCTCAGATTCCTTTCTCTTCCAGCAATCTTTCTTGAGATGTCATGTTTTTCCACAGTGCCAACATTTTGCTTTACCCTTTCTTTGTCTTGACTTAGATCAAAAAGAACTTATGTCATTCTTCTCTGTGGTTCGACCTTTGATCAACATCGCCTCTGAAGTTGAGGTTTCTTTACTGGAATTTCTCCTCATCTCCTCAACCAACAAAGCTCCCACAACAGAGTCATAATCTAAAACATCTACTGAGCTAAAGCTAATGGAGGTAACTAGATTATCCCAAGATTCAAGCAACGAACACAATAGTGTAATATTCTTATCCTTATCTTCTAAATTAACTTCCATACTAGTCAATTGAACTATAAGGGTATTGAAGGTATTTAAATGGTCAACAACTTTTGTACCTTCTTTCATCTGCAAATTGTATAGTTGTCTCTTCAAGTAGATTCTGCTTGTCAAGGACTTTGTCATGTATAGACTTGCCAGCTTGCTCCATAAGCCTGATGTTGTATCCTCTCCTACGATATTAAACAGAACCGCATCCACCAGACATAAACAAATGGTGCTAAGAGCTTTCGCATCCAGATCCTCCCATTCCCATTCTGTCATGGCTGTTGGTTTCTTTAACCTGCCTGCCAATGCTTTTTGCAACCCTTGTTGCACTAGTAAATCCCACATCTTGAGCTTCCAGAGCTCAAAGTTGTTTTTACTGCTCAACTTTTCAACTTCAAACTTTGAACTCTGCATCTTAGCTATTAACACAAAAAACCTCTCAATACCCACTCCTTATAAAAAATCAAGACCCTTTAAAAATATATATATATGGAAAAATAATGATTTAAATTCCACAAAGTTTAGTAAAAGATTTAATAATTTAAACCAAAAACCCTTTAACCTTTTAAAACCTTATAACTCCCGCCTTTTAAATATTATATTTAATCCCAAATATAATAAACATTCACTCAATTAAAAAAACCTTTTAAAACAACCTCCATTCTAAAAATTTAGAGCATGAGAAATTCGTTCACCTTATAAGAAATTACGAGCATAATGTTCATAATGCAAAACAGAGCATTTGCATAAGCTTTTCCACTATATAGAATGGTCAACGCTCACTAAATAACCAGTGGTTTTGCTTGCCTTTCCACGAAAATTATAACGCCAGAAAAAACCCTTTAATAATTTGTGGTCGCAGCTTTGTAAGGGAGAATTAATTTGCGACTGGACCAAAAAAAATGGTTGCTCCTGTGCAATGGCGAACCGAGACGAGATAATAAAAAATAGGTCGCTCGTGTGCAATAGAGAAAATCCGTGACCAGTCGAAGAGTTTACCAGCAACCGTCGCTCCCTCCGACAGAGATCACGCGTGACCATGCAAAATAAAAATTTCATTCTCGGCTCATGAAACGAGTTTCTTCATTAATAGATCTCGCCCACGGACACAGCTCACATGCACAACCAGCTCTGATACTACTTGTTGGAATTGTCAGTGTGGAAAACACAATTCACATTGATAAATAACAATCACACACATAAGAAATAGACACAGGGATTTCACGTGGTTCACCCAAACGTTGGGCTATGTCCACCAAGCATAGGCATCGGTTCTCTTATTATTCGGATTATGGAGATTACATCAGATTGACAATTTCTCACACACTCAATCTCTCACAGTGATTTTGCCTCTATGAGTTTACATGAATTTATACATTCACACATAAAACTGAATATTAAATGCAATCCCTATCCATAATCTAACTTGGTCTACTTAGTTGTAACCAACGCAGAATAATACTATCCATAATCTATTTTTGTTAATTGGTTTTCACCAAATTTCAACATAATTGATTCTTCTATGAAGTTATAAAATATTTGCGTTTTAGTTGTTACACTCCAGCGATTTATAATCATCAGAATTTGTTTGCCTCAAAAGGAAGTATGGATGCTAAGCATTATTTTTGCCAAAAATGGCAATATTTTTTTAATCTTGGATTAAGAGAAGAGAAAAGTAAAGCATATTTATAAATTTGCCTAGAAAAAGTTTAAATCCATTCTAATGCTATTTATCTCTTGTAGTTATAGAATAAACTTGGGCTATTATTCATTCTTTTAAGAAATTCTTCTTGCTATATCTTAAATTTAGTCTTTAAGAAAACTTAATTATGATTCAAGACAAACCTGATGCAACTTCGTTCTAATAAGTATTAATATGCTTTCCTTAAAAAGCATGGTGTCAAGCTAGGTTTCATCCCAGGATTTGTAAAGGTAATCAATTAATTCATGTGATTTGACTACTTTTATGTCCAGCATAACAACTTCTAGATGTTCTGATTTCTCATTCATTTGATAGCATGGGTGCACTCATCACACTTCAAAACCAACCTTTATTATTTTATCTTTCTTTTGTATCCAGGATGTAGTGAGTGCACTTAGAGCCAAAGTGAATGATGACATCAATATAATATACAAATATTATATTGACATCAACATTGTTGTTGGTAAACCAAAGGTTTGTTCACTCTATATTATGTGGTGTAGAATAACTATGCGTATCATGATTGGAATGGAAACGGTTTTTGTCATCAATCTTTTGCCTTCACAAGTTCTAGACATATGCTTTTTGCAGCGTTCAAAAGTTAGTTTCTATTAGACTTGTGCCTAATTTTTTAGACTTTTTCGTTTTGATATTTGTGGCTAATCTAGCTTTCCTAGTGCCATTTGGCATCATGTCCCTTCTCTACAGTTTAAATATTTTATTGAATATACTACCATGCAATATATCCTATTTTTCTTTGTTTATCAAATTTAAGAAGCTCACAACCGTCTTGATTACAAAGAGGTTCGGCATCTATGTTTCATTATGTGGATCACTGTGTATGATTTGAATGTTACAAATGGCTGAATTAGTCTTTGATACCAAGATAGATATTTATCTGAGGAAAATATTCTACAAGCAAGCTTGGGATTTGATGGCTAGTGATAGAATCTTGTCGATGATGATATTGATGTGATACAAAAATATGTCATTGCAAAATATGTCATTGCAATTGTTTGTGGTGAAACTTTGTCCTTCAAATTCTACATTTGAAATCGTCTAACTAGTCAATGGGGAAAATTAATAGAAATAAAGAAAACCATTATATTAATTTTCATTCATAGAAAAAAAGTGGGTAATGGGACTACGAAGCATCAATGGGACAGGACTTGTATCATATCTAAAAAAATTAAAACTGGGAAAGAAGAAAATTAGAAATAAACATACGAGTACAAATTCAAATACGTAAGAGTAACATGTCAAAAAACAAACCTTTTGGGGAGCAGGACTTATCTCACCATAATGGATGTAAATTTCCAAACATTATAGAAAGCTTAGAAAGAAAAAGACTCTAGCATTGCACATGTATCAATAATAAGTAGGCAGTGTTGTGCAATCCCAATCTTTTAGATATCCTCAAGCCAAGGATTTCTTGATCTATGTCTTGAGCTACAACCAACATCTGGGAGGTGAACTTGGGATTGTATTGATGTCTGTCTTTACATCCAAGGAAGAGGAGGTGAGGTAGAAGTGGGTGATATGTTGGTTCAGGCATGAAGTGCTTAGTACCATTTGAGATAAGACTCCTTGTTGGTGTTGTTTTCTCCTATGAGTTTATTGGATCTCAGGGTTACTTGATGGATGGTGCAGTGTTGACAGACTTCTAATTTATTATATTTTGATTATATGAATATTCCAACCTGGGCTCTTGTGTATAGAATGAAAAATGAAGTAATTGGTCAATCCTTGTGTCTAATAGTTGTAGGCTAAGGTGTTATAAGTTTTTATTGGTACAGAGTGGATTCTTTAGTAAGAAGTTCAAGGCATATTTGATTTGTATTCCAGAAGAATGTTGGAAGCGAGTTGTGCAAATCTTGAAAGAGATAGTAATCTCTCTCTATAATGCCATAAAGTGTTTTGTCTTAGCTGGAAGCTAGTTTGAGTCTTGAGCACACTTGAAGTTGGCTTAAGAAGTATCTCATCCCTTATCTATGGCAATTTTGCGAGGTGGAACAATGTGCCCAACTACTGTCTAGAGATATTTTGGAAGTAAATGGTCCGACTTATGAGAAATATGACCTTGTAGAACCTCCATGGATATATATATTTGATATGGATATGGCTCAAACCTGTATAAGATATATACCTTGTAAGGATACTTCTGAAATCTATACCAGATACAACTTGTATATATTTTTGTGTTGTGTTCTTATAAAAACCTGAAGAGGAACAAGTAAAAATATTTTTTTCATATATTACTATTTATTTTTTGATATAAACTTTTTAATAATAATAATAATAGTATACAACAATAATAATAATAATAATTTAATTTAAAGTCACAACCTAGCCAGATGTGAAATTGATGTATGAGACTCCCTTGTTTGTGGGACAAGGAAACCCCTCCATGCAACGAATTGACTGCATAGTCTATGGAGCTACACATACCCTACCCCCCTCTGAAAATTATACTTAATGATAAAATCCCTAATCCACAAGGTACAACTCAAGTGGAAATTGTTAGGAAAATCACCATTCTCACCTCAATAACCTATCCTCTGCACTTTAGGACGACTCTCCTCCGGCTCAAGGGGTTTATCCCTAGACCACTAAGACCAAGAAATGAGGGATAAGGTGGATCCAAGTGTATATCAATGGCCACCTGTCTATTCAAACAAGATCACATACATATGTCATCTTGGTAGTTTCAGTTCTCATCTTGGTAGTTTTTTTATAGATTTTCAGGTCTTAAACTTCTGGGGGCGTTTTGAGGCTCTAAACAACATTTTTTGGGCCCACCATAGTCACACTGTAAACAAAGTTAGAGTGTGATGACATAATGTGTATTCCTCGGATAGAACTTTCTAACAGGCTATCATGTGCCTAAAACGAAGATCGTATGCAAAATTTACAACCATGGGAAGTTAATGTACCAACATACCCCATCGGGGCCCACATGACTTTTGGCGCTTCATCTCCTAGGGTTAGGTTTTTTTATGTCTAGGGTTTTGACATTCATGTTTGATTTAAAAATGATTTTGGATCCTCATTGTACTCATCTTCTAGCGAATGAGCATAGTCGTCACATCTCTTCTCAGAGATAAGCTACCACCATTCTAGCAAGCTTGGTCTAGTATGCATGTTTACAGTTTTAGAATATTTCTTATTTAATAGAATTCAAGTTTTACTATATCTTTGTTATTATTCACTATGTCTCTTGTTAATATTATAGATCTTTGTTTTCATTTCATTCCGTTCATAAGTTTGGATCAGTGGTATTAGAGCAGTCTGTTCCTTGTCTTTTTTTTAGTGCATGTCCCCGACGAGGTTAGGGTATAGAGAGTTGGGTCTCGATCTTGTTTTTCTTGAGGGTATCCTCTCTCACACGCCCAAGAAACCTTCCATGGAGAGAGGAAAGAAAGATGATGCGACAGGAGATCCTTTCAAAATGTTGCTCGAGGAAGCCCTCGAGTGACAGAGGAACGAGATGATGGACAACTTTGCACAAATCCTTTGACGGTTGTCGACAAGTGAAGAATCTACCTCAAGCGGAGGTGCCACCCCATTAAATTTATATATCCAGTTTTATATTCCTATATTTGAAGGTCAAATAGATGCAGATTCCATAGATAAATGGTTAAACCTTTTAGAAGGGTATTTTTCTATCCACAACTTTTCTGATAGAGAAAACATTACATTTTCACTCCTCAAGGGTCATCCCCCATGTCAAAGATTGGTGGGAGACTTTCTGTGAGAAAAAGGAAAAAGAGGGATCTAAATTATTTGTAGTTGCACCTACTCGGGGTTCCTTCAAGGATGCTACCAAGGAAAAATACTACCTTGTTGGAAGTTATGACAACTTGTATACAAGATGGACCACACTGCAGCAGGAAAGAGACCAGACAGTGCTAGAGTTCACCAATCTCTTACATACCTTGCACACTGAGCTAGGAAATCAAAGACTCTAAGTGACATATGGTGCTCAAGTACCGTGGTGGTCTGCATAGATACATCCAGACAAAAATGGAATTTCTAGACATTACATCCTTGGGTGCGACCTATTGATATGCTATCAGAACTGAGCAAAATATTAAACATAAGACGTGACAATTTGGGTCTTCCAACCCCTCATAGCAGAACCAGGTAAAATTCAAACCCAACCCACATAACAAAAGGCAGAGCAAGGATTGGCAACCTCAGGACAACCAGTCCAAACCACAAACAAAGAAGGATAATGGGAAGACAAAAAGACACTGGGAAATGGTGTGAATTCCATAAGGGACCCTCACATAACACCGTTGAATGCCGCTCAAAGAAGTCATTGGTGGCCGAGGTGAAATCCTCTTAATTAGATGCAAGCTCCAACTCTAATTCAGAACCAGAAAAAGGGAGACAAATCATTGATGGAAAACCCAGTGCCACCGTTGCTACCACCACCAAGGTCTATCCCAATGAATCAGATGAAACAGAGGAAGGTGAGTGCCTCTTTCATTTACATATGTGGGTGAAGGATACTCCACTAAAATTCATCGTTGATAGTGGTAGCCATAAGAACCTCATCTTAAAAGAGGTCTTCAAGCGATTGTCTCTACCAACATCACCACGCCCACAATCATACAACATTAGATGTCTCTGCCAAGGGAGCAATCTTCACGTCATCCAACATTGTCGCCCGACCTACGACATAAAGTCCTTCAAAGATGAGGTATTTTTTAGGAAATGCAAGGCACTTCCACACTAATCCTAGCATAAGAGAAGAATAATTTAATCAATAACGCAAATGAAACAAGAAATCACATAGTACACTGATATTTTACCCTAGAACCCTTAATCGGGAGAAACCAACATTCCTTTTAGAGTTCTACTCTCTTGTTTTCTTATTCAATATGAATAAAAGGTTACATGCCTAACCTTGGTCCACACCTAAGACACAATCAACATCATACCCTCTTTCCTGTGAAAGAACAACCTTGTAGCCAATTCGGCTTACATATGCATGACCAACAACCTACGATCTACCATGCATTAGAACTACAACATTTTTCATTCTCACATTACCATTTATAGAGTTACAACACACCTTTGTATAGGCTTTACAACAGGGAAAATCCTAAATATTGGCGCCCAAAAATGGTTACAGATCCGTGCATATTATTGGCTACAAATCCCATAAATCCTAGGATTTCGTTACAGTCGGGTTACCAATCGACTACTATTCAGCCTTCATTTGGTCTCTAGTCTATCGTCTCATTCCCACACTTCAACCTCTTATCGTTTGAATTTTTTGTTGATATCTTCGAATTTGAATTTTCTCAGTCGACTCCCTCGACCTTCGACTTGATGTCTATCCACCTCAATCTTCAACTGTTAGTCGATCTACCTTGACTCGACTTTCACCGCAAAGAATATAAAAATCCAACATTCTCCCACTTATTGTCTTCTTTGCTAAAACAAAAGATTCCTGAACTTTCATTCACAGACTCGGGGAAGCAATTCCCATTGCCTCTGTGCACCAAGATAACTTCATAACACTCACAGACTTGGTCAACAAGTTTTCTATGTTTTCCAACGTGTCTACTTTCTCCAGTAGAACCTTGTTGCTTTCCACCATATTCCTCATGAAATGGTATTGTACATCAATGTGCTTAGTTTTTGAATTATAAGAAGGGTTATTTTCCATAAATATTTCTCTTTGACTGTCACAAGTCACCTTCATAGCTCTCTTTTCAAACCCGATTCTTGAACACAACCTTTGAAGCCATACCGCTCCTTTGATTCCATGAGTGGCTAGCATGTATTTATCTTATGTTATTGACAAGGCTACAAACACCTATCGCTTACTCATCTAGCTTATTTCTCCACCGACCATATTGAATACATATCCATTGGTCGAACTCCATTGATCTAGATCTCCAGCCCAATCAGCGTCGACAAATCCATGCACATTTACTTTACCACTATCACCTCCAGGTTTTCCTTGGTTGCATATAGCATAGTACTATGTGCCACATAAATACTTGAATACTCTCTTGACAATTGTCTAGTGCTCCTTTCTAGGTGTCGACATGTACCTTCTCAACACTCCCATTGCATGGGAAATGTCTGGTCTAGTGTAGACCATCGCATACATTAGACTACCAACAACACTTGCATAGGGAACACATGCCATGTCCTCTATTTCTTCCTCTGTGTTTGGAAACTATTTAGCAGAAATCCTTTCTCCCACGAGAATTGGCACCTTCATCGATTTGCAATCTTGCATGTTGAATTGTTTCAGAACTATTTCAATATACTTCATATGATTTGACCAGATCTTTCTAGAGGCTCAATCTCTCTTAATCTCCATTCCCATAATGAAGTTAGTTGTATCGAGATCCTTCATGTGAAACTTGGAGTATAGTTTCTTCTTCACCTCCTTTATTGCGTCCATGTTGTTTCCAATCAACAACATGTCATCGACATACAAAACTACATATATGAAATGCCCACCTTCTTCCTTGGAATATATACAGTGATCATTTTTTCTTCTCACAAATCCCAAACTAAGGATGTCTGTGTCAAACTTACGGTACCACATCCTTGGCGATTTATTTAGACCATAAAGGGATCTTTTAAGTTTGCACACCAACTCTTGCTTTCCCTTTACTACAAATCCTTCAGGTTGTTTCATGTAGATTTCTTCTTCTAGGTCCCCATGTAAGAAATTTGTCTTCACATCCATCTGTTCTATCTCCAGATTGAATGTTGTAGCCAAAGACATTAGTACTCTAATGAAAGTTATTTTTTCAACAAGGGAAAAAAATCTAACCGAAGTTGACTCCCTCGACTTGGGAATAACCTTTCGATACCACTTGAGATTTGAACTTCTCGAATTGTCTTGCAGCATTCATCTTCTTCTTAAACACCCACTTGCTACCAATGGGATTTATTCCACTAAGTAAATTGAATAAATCCCATGTCTCATTCTTGTACAAGGATTCCATCTCTTATACCATGGCGTCCTTCCAGAGTCTACCCCCTACCGAGTCGACTGCCTCACCAACCGACTTGGGCTCATCGTTGATGGAAGTTAGCACAAATGTGAAACGAAAGTTGGCCAGACTATACCTCTTAATTGGTTTTCTTATTCTTTATGACCTCCTTACCACTGGAGTCATTTGCTCTAGATCTTCCTCAGATTCAGTCGACTCATCTGAATCATCTTCTTCATTCCTCAGTTCAAACCACACTGTATCAGGATTATTCTTTGTCTGAAAATATTCCTCAAGATTGGATTTACCTCTTACTTATCTGAATACCACATCTCGATTTTACACCGTTCTCCTTGATGTAGGATCCCATAGCTTATATCCTTTCATCCCTTCTTTATATCCGATGAAAATACATTTGACTACCTTCTTGTACAAATTGATCCTCTTTTCCTTGGGAACATGCACAAATGCATCACAACAAAATACCTTGAGATGTGCCACCGAAGTCTTCTTACCAGATCATACCTCATTTGGAGTCATGTCGAATAGCGTTGATGGAGACATATTCACCAGATCTCTTGCAATCTCAATTGCCTATGTCTAGAATTATTGTGCGATCTCGGCACCACTGAGCATGCTCCTTGCCTTATCCATCAATGTTCTGCTCATTCTCTTGGCAACTCAATTTTGTTGTGGGGTATATGGTGTGGTATTTTTTCATTCTATGCCACATTGCTTACAGAACTTATCAAATTCATTTCCAAATAATTCACCACCATTTTCAGTCCTCAACAGTTTAATCCTCTTATTTGTCTGGTTTTCCACAAGAGCTTTAAACTCCTTAAATTTGTCAAAAACCTATGATTTCTTCCTTAAGAAATATATCCATGTCTTCTTGGAGAAATCATATATAAATGAGACATAATATAGGGATCCACCAAGTGAAGGTATTGTAACTAGTCCAAACATATCACTATGCACTAGTTCTAGAATCTCATTTTCCCTTATCGCTCCAGATGGGAACCTTACCCGACTTTGTTTTCCATATATGAAATGTTCACAAAATTTTACTTCTAAACCACATTAAGGAAAAAGTTCGACCATAAATTTTCTTTGCATAGTTCAAAGTCATTTTTCTCCAATGTGTCTCATCCTCTCGTTCCATAACCTGGTCAGGTCGATCTCATCATGTCTTGTCAATTCGGTTTGAGACAAATTGGCTCGAGTCAAGTATAGTTGTGTTGACATCGATTCAGTTCGAGTCATAGTTGAGTTGATTTCAGGATCAACGATTTTGTTGCATCCAGTCGAGTCGACATTCCCTAACATCTTGTATAGGGTACCAATCCGAACTCCTTTCATTAATACCATCGCACCTCTGACCATCTTGCATGAATCCTTCTGAAACAGAGTATGCACATCTGAATCCCTCATCTTGCTGACATATATCAGGTTTCTTTCCAAACCCAGAATGTTTATCACACTTGAAAGGGTTATTTTCCTCCTATATTGTAGTGTGAGTCAAACTCTTTCTCGTCTAACAATTCTGGTTGTCGAGTCTTCCCCCAAGAACACATCACTCCCATCATATCGTTCAGACTCATAGAACCATTCTTTATGTAGTGTCATATGATAGGATTCTCCCGAGTCAATTAACTAGACATCTTAAGCTGATTGTGTATTGGTCGACACTATATACACATCACCTCCCTTGTCCGAGGTCGTCTCTCTCTCAGTCGACTTCTTCTCGCCGGATCCAGCACTAATTTTTTTTTCTTTGATGTACAATAATTTTTTATAATGCCTAACGTTATCACATTTTCAACATCTTTGTGTCGACTGAACTAGGGATTTAGATCTACCCTTCAAATTTAACTTTCTATCAAAGAAGTTTCCTTTATGTCTGTCTATCGGTCAACCTCTTACTACTAGAGCATCTTTGGTCGATCCTTCCATGTTCTTTCTTCCCATTTATTTAGACAATAGAGAAGAAAACACGTCCTCCAGTGTTAATGTGGTTGTATTACTCCCAATAGCCATGACTAATCTATCCCAAGAGTCTGGAAAAGAACATAATAGGATGATACATTTATCTTCATCAATGATCTTAATATTCATAGATGATAACTGGCTTAACAAGGTATTAAATGCATTTAAATGACCAGTCATTGAAATGCCATCACTCATCCTCAAAAGATACAATTTCTTTCCGAGAAATAACTTATTTACCAGATATTTCGACTGGTATAAGCTTCCCATCTTGTCCCATAGGTTCTTGGTTGAATCTTCACCTAAGACATTCAACAACACCAAATCTGCAAGACAAAGTCAAATCATACTTCTTTCTCTTCTTCTTGTCGGTTGGGTACCTGGACAAACCATTGTCCATTGTTCTTGATCCACAAGAAGATGTTCCGTTTTAAGCTTCCAAAGCTCAAAATTATGGCCATTGAATTTTTCTATCTCTATTCTGAAACTGCACGCCACTCTTTACCACGATATTTAACACAATTTATGACTTACAACTCTTACTATACCTAGAATTTAGTTCTTAGATTCAAGATTGGTAAATCAAGATATCATATACTCACCAAAGCATAACACCAATCTGATCACTCACTTGTTAGAAAAACCTATGCTCTCATACCACATGTCAAGAAATGCAGGGCACTTCCACACTAATCCTAGAAGAAGAGAATAATAATTTAATCAAGAACGTAAACGAAAGAAGAAATCACATAGTACACCGAGATTTCTCCTTGGAACCCTTAACCAGGAGAAACCAACATTCGTTTGAGTGTTCTTATCTCTTGTTGTCTTATTAAATATGAATAAAAGGTTACATTCATAACCTTGGTCCACACTGTTGACGATTAAAATCGTAACAATGAATTCTACCCACAAAGCATTGCTAAAGCGCTATTATTTAATTATGATAATAATATAATACTAGTAGGTGGGACCCCCTTGTAGACTATAGGTGCAAGGATAGACATATTACACATGTTTTTTTGTTGTTATGATGTTTCCTACACAGTCCTACATTTTGATGATGCAATCTTGGTTTCATTTGGCATGATAATAAGTGGATAATGCATTATTGTGGAATGTTTTTGGTAATCACTTGTGACACAGAACAGTCTCCATGGGTATGAGGATCATGTTGTTTACAGGTGTTATGTTATAACATTGTTACTAATTCATATGTTGATTACTTAGCCACATATATGCAAGGGATACTTAATGAGAGCTTGATCAAAACAAAGGAAAAAAACTATAAAAAAGCTTCTAAAATTATAGCAAAAGGAAAGAAACTATGTAAAAAGACTACATGCAAACTTCGAATGAAAAGATTGATGGATACAAGTGTTAGTCCTAACTATTATACTATGGTTTGGTTAATGGACTATGCAAATTTCATTAAAGTCAAATGGAGGCACATATAGCAATGTTGATATGGATTATTGTATGGATTTATGGAAAAGGTTAACACATGAAATATATCGGGTGGCACACTATGTAATAGATATGGTCTCAGATCTTACGATGGATTGGCATTGATTATGCATTGGTTATATGGTTTGATTTATTGGTGGATTTTATGCTTATTAGGTTGTCTCGTACTTGGAATTGAATGGGGCCAGGTGAGGAAGAAATGTGCATTTATTTCACGTCACTCCAAACCTTCCCTATCGCCTGTCACCCCAACATTGTTTCATTTTTGTATTATCGCTCTGTTGGTTCTGAAGCTCTGTGTTTTTAAGTTTTTGGAAGGGAAATCTCAAAAGACTCGTCATTTTAGCGTTTTTCTCACAAGTATGGTTCTTTTCTCTCCATCCATGATGGATTCTTTGTTTTATGAACCAAATGGTGGCTCAATGATGCTTGGATTCTGTGTGTTCTTGAGATTTTCGACTATGTGTAATTATGGTGTTATTGCTCTCTATGATGACTATAAAATGTTGTAAATTGTAAGCAGAGAAATGGGTATTATTAAGTTTGAATTTTGTTTGTTTGCTCGGTTAGTGTGGTTTTTATGATTGGTCTCTGTGGAATAATAGTGACAGTGGTGCAATAAGGCTTTGAGTTTGATGGTTGAGGGTTTTTATTCACCATTCTGTGTATCAGTATTTTTCAACTCATTTCCCTCTTGGTTGTTGTGGTAATCCTTATCCAGCTACGGAGAAATTGCCAATAGTTGGTGTGTTATTTTCTTTAAACCCTGAGTTGTGGTTGATGGCCCGTTCTTACTGTCTTTTCACTGAAAGTGTCCCAAAGAACCAGTCTTGGTTGGCCCCAAATGTTAATACAGGCCTATGTGGGTATTGAATTGATACGAGTTATATCTTGGTGTTCTTTCACAAAGAATGTGTGTATCCTCATTGTTGTTGTGTCAAAATTTATTAACCTCCTCGGTGATTGGAAGAGACATTATATCGCTATGTTTGAATACCCGCCACTGTTAAGTTAACCCTCATCTCTTATCTGCAAGTGTTAGAGGCACCTATGTGCATTGGGTTATTTTACTCGAATTGCATGTGTCTCTCCTCGGGCGTTAATGTATGGCTTCATCAAGGTCTTGGAGTAATAAGTCAAAGGACTATGTGGCTCACTGTTGTTTTGTTTCCAAAATTGTATTTTGGATTCTGATTGTTAATCAATGGTAAAATGGATATAAGTCTTGGAAGAACATCAACTCTCTGTGTTTTTGTTTAAAAGGACAAACATGCTTTCGTTGCCTCTCTGCATTTGATTTTTTTAAGAGCCTGACTCAGACTCTGACTATCTCTTCTCTCCTCGAGCATATTTTGAGGTTTTTCAAGTGGCGGGTTATCAGTTAATGATTGTGGAATTTTAAAGAGACATGCTCTCTCATTTATAAACCCATCCTTTTCAGTTGAATCTCTATGAGGTCCTTCTACATTGAAATTGTTTGAACAAATAAGAAAGGAAATGAGTGGTTGCTTACAGTCGAGATCTGTCTTTATATTCGTTATGGTCTTGATCACCGTGTTTAATTTAGTATGATTTTGATTTCTCAAGAAGACACCTATGTGAGGTTACCAAGCCCGATCAAGGTTCTAGCAAGTTAAAAAATTTGCTTGTGTGTTAGTTTAGTTCTATTCACTTCATATATGATATAGTTATATTGGAATCATCGTGCAAACTATCAATTGTTTAAAAAGGAAGTTATATATGATGATACACAAAGAGATCAAGCTTGGGGTTTATGTCTGGGTTTACTATTATTATCAATTGAAGATTTTGTCGATTGATATGATTGAAGACCTGTGTATGATCAGGCATGTTTTTAAGTCTATCCACATTTTTTGAAAAGACACATGTGTACATTTAAATCGGGCCTGATTGTTGAAATTGATCAACAATGATTGTTGATTGTTTATCATGTTGCATTATTGATTATCAGGGATAGATCTTGAACATATTGTTGTGCATGTTTTGTTTATCTTAAAAGGGAGAGATCAACATTATAATATACAATATTGTTGAATGGAATTTTTTTACATAATTTATAATGCACAGACTGTTATAAATTAAGGATTTCTGGGAAATTTAATTGCTATTGAGACAACAAGTAGTTTGCATACAATTGATGAACAATGAATGTTTTGGTCTTGGAAGTGGATGTTTTTTGGATTAAATTTGAAACAAAGTTATGATAGTTGATTTATTTAATTTATTTTAAGAAATGTAAGGGAATAAAGGGACACCGAGGAGCATTTTTAGGAATGCTTTTAGGTGGGTGAGGGAAATAGGCAAATTTAATTAATTAATAAATTGATTTTCTGGTGCAACTAAGGGATCGGGTGACATGTGTACAGGGGAGGTTTATCCTAATTAAATTTAATAAAAAGAATCTAAAGAGGGTTTGGGAAAGTAATCACTAAGAAAACTCTATAAAAAGGATGGTGGAGGAGGAGTATGGATCTCATCTGGTAGGCGTAAGGTTACATTGTCGATATTTTTCTTGACTAATTTTACCTTATGGGAGTTGATATGCCCAGCTCAAAGGGGGTGGTAGCTCGACCTTGTGAGGCAAGTTGGGAGCTAGAGTTTTCTCTGGTTATTGGCGCTTTTGGCCCCTTTGTGGCTCGGGGGGGGGGCGAAGGGGGAAGATGAGTACCCCTAGCGTTGGATGGGAGGTACCGGTGAGGTCACGATGATTGACAAGCAAAGGAGCTGGGCACGAGTTCAAGTGGACTTCATCGAAAATCTCAATCTGCATCGACATCAACTTATTGGTTACGGTATGTATTGTATTGTTGTTTAAATATTTTTTTATGAAGAATATTGTATGTGAGTGCTAATTATTGATGATATTGTGGGTTTTATATCAAAATTTTAAAGGAACCTTGTTGTAGATTTCCATACGTTGTTAGTCGTACCTAAACGATAAATTTGGGTGGATGATGAGTGGCAGAAAATATATTGGAATGTAAGGAAATTTATTGTTTATTTGGGGCCTTGAACCCTTTCATGGCAACAAATATTTTCTCTATAATTTTATTTTATTTTATTTTTCTGCAAATTGTATGGAAGTCACTTGGAAACACTCTACATTTTTGGTTTCACCCAGCAAAAATTTTCACTTTTACCCAGAGGTTTTACCATTGATCCCGCTGCGATTTGCTTGGTTGCTCAACGTTTTCTATTTACCTTCTCTATGAATTAACCTTCACACTTGCTCGACATCTAGTTTCGATTTTTCCTCTGCATCTCTTTTCGTTTTACTCTACATTGAGGGAGGGGGTATGGCCCTACGCCCCCATACATTGCACAACTTTCCCTTTCATTTTTTTTCTCAGAAATTTCTAGAGGGGCATGGATCTATGCATTCTCCTTGTTTCCCAACAATCTAGCTCAATCCTCTCTGTGTTTTCTAACAAAATCTGCCCAAAACCATCCTCAATCCTCTTTGTGTTTGCTCACAAAATCTGCCTAGAACCATCCTCAACCCTCTCTACATTTTTCTCATGATTCCTGCCAAGAACCTTCCTCAATCACCTTTGTGTTTTCACCCTTTTCCCATCATCAACCCTTCGTCCATCCTCAACGATTCAAGAGACCAAGGCTCGACGTGTTTGCACCTACTGCCCAATGTTTGCATGGTAAGAATCTCCACGTTGCAGTTAATGCTCAATGTCTTTGTTTTTGCACTCTTCACTACGTTTTTGCGAGGATTACGACCAGATTCGTTCCCTTTGGGGCAATTTTGTTTCCCTTGTTTTTCTCTAAGATTAGCAGGGAACCATTGGCCTTTACTCCCTTCCATCTACATTTGTTTTGTTTAAGATATTGTCCTTTAGCATGGAGGAAATCCATGCAAGTCGTATCCTTATTCCTCTGCTAGATATCATTGCAGGATGTGGGGCATTAATTATGGTTTGTGCGATAAACATCTGGAAGTATATCATTGTGAACCTAAGTTCTATTCGTAGTTAAAGAGGAATCCTAAGACTAACATGCTAAAAAGGGTGTAAGGTTTTATTTATTTATTTTTACTATTTACCACCTCCGGATTCATGACATAAGTCTTGGAACATGCTCTTTCTGTTCTTCTAATTCAAGACTCTTCATGACCAAGTTTTCGCTCACCCTATTTCTCAATTTGCATCGCCTCCTTTTAGCAAGGCTTAGTTTTCATGTAAAGGTACTTGCTTGTAAATTCAATGATCAATCCATTGAGTCTGATTTTGTACCCAATTGTTTTGTGAGGAGAATTCTCCCTTTTTTTAAGCCATGCCTCCAAGCCATCAATCATAATTCTTGTTCGAATCAATAGGATAATTATGCACAAGTGTCCAATTGAATCGTTACGATGCACCCAAGAATAATGAAGTATGGAAAAATGAGTGATTGAATGCGCAATTATGTGCCATGGAAATAACTATGATATCTACTCTTACGCCATCGATTGAGGTGATTTATGTTTTATTTGAGTGATTAATTTGTGCTATAATAATGCAAGGTAGGGATGTTTATGTAATTAATTTACTCTAGCACCGTGAACCTTTGTCAATTATAGGATTGATTGAGTTTTTAGAGTTCCTTGCGCGATGATTATTAATGATGGCTGAATGATTTATTTGTTAGTTCACTTGCGCCATGATTTTAATAATGATGTATGACTAGTTAAGCAATTGGACTCCTTGTCCACACTGCATTTTTAATGTATTGTATGATTTCTTAGATATTAGGTTTCTAGCGCGCATAAATTTATGATGGTTGAATTATTTTTATTTACTTTGACGTCATGGAAATTTAAGGAATTTTTACCTTGCACCATTGATTTTGCTGTGATTTAATAATGGATTGCTTGTGCATTGGATTGATGATGGATGTATAATGTTTAGCTTGATTACTCGATGCCCTTCATAAGGATAATGCATGATTATTTTAGTAATGAAATCATTATTTTATGTGTCCTAAAGTTAATGTCATTATGATGAGTCATGTAGACAGATGATGTATGATCGAATTATTACTCGAATTTGTTGTGCCATGAAATAAATTGATTGTTTACTCATGCGCGCATCGAATATTTGAAGGTTTATGTACGATGGATAACAATAACGTTTACCCTTGTGCCATGGTTAATTAATGTTAGGATCAATGAATTAATGAATTAGATGATCGTAGATGTTTTGTTTTTAGGATAGTTAGTTTGGACTTGATTTTTTTAGTGGGATGTAGACACCTCCTTGTTCCTTAGAACAATTGCCAACCTTGAGACCTTAAATGGTCAAAATCGATGGGAACCTGGGCTTGAGCATTTCTTATGTGTCCTAGAGGTCCTAACCTTGTAGGGTAGGTTGGGCGGGTAGTGTATTATGTGATCCTTATGATTATCTTCATGATCCTTAAACTCACTTTTATGTTATCTCATGTTATCGCGGCGTGATCTGATGATTATCCTGATGAGAAAAGTTGAGCACTTTATGTTTCATGCTATCTATTCATCATTATTTATTTGTACGAATGCAATGATTATGTGTTTTTATTTAATTGTGTTAATGCGTCGAATTGTGTATCATTTTTCATTGTAATGTTGTGTCAGATTTATGTTGTGAATGATTGATGATGTCTTTCTGTTGTTCATGTGTATATATACTGATGTGTCATTGAAGTTGCCTTAATGGTGATGTAATTACTAACGCAAAAAAAAAAAAAAAAAAATTATTGTTGTATGTCGATTGTTCTTGTAACGGTGGGGATGTTACATGTGGTATCAGAGCGGGTTCAACCCTGTGACTATGGATAGACACACTTTCCACTGAATTATACACTTAAATCAATCACTTAGTACTAAATAAAACTTTAACCTATCCATGAGTTTCTCATGGTTAGAGGACGCCACGAAGGTTTACGACATGGTGCTAGGAGAGGAGGTGTGACGCTTCAAGTAGCACCCACACCAGAGGGGCCCAACCCCCAAGGATAAGAACAAGTCTTGAGAATGAGCGGATTTCTGTGGGGGATGCATTGGGTATGACAAGGTCCTTCCAGGGAAATGTCAGAGGCCTTGAATAACCGTCTATACTGAGATAAGTCTAGGGAACCTATACCCCTGAGGGTCCACAGCGTGCCCTCGCTAGTACTGGTAGATTTCATGGAAAACTAGAGAGGGTTAAGTTCTCGAGTGCACGAGTGCCACAAAAAACTCAACCATTGAGGCATGGCTAGAGAGTCATGCGATGTGCTTCGTGCTTCTTGATTTCGACCTCTAGCACGAAGTTCCACATGGCGGGCTTCTGCTAAAGGGGAGCACTCTTGTAAGGTGGAAGACGCTCCTACCTTAGCTAAACATGGTTGTTAGAGCCGTGTTATGGGAACAATTTGATGACTGGTTCTGGTAGAAGTAATTGTCAGAGGAATTCATTGAGCTCCAGCTCGATGAGTTCCACACCTTACGACAAGGGGTCGTACGGTGTCATATTATGAGATCATATTTATGAAGATACTCTGGTATGCCCCACATTTGAACACACAAAAGATAGAGGTTAGCAAGTTCGTGTGTGACCTTAACTCCAGCTTCATGAGAAGGCGAGGGTATAAATGCCTCAACGTTGCACGATGCAGTCCAGTAGGCCTCTTAGCTGAAGCAGAATTTACCGTGGGAGTCAGGGAAGGACTCCTACAAGACCATCTGGACTTTCAACATCTCGGGAATAACAACATCAGACGCCAACCAGACAAGACTTTTTGGTATCAAGATACATCTCTAGAACCCTTGTTTACATCACCACGATGACGGGTTCCTCAACAGAGAATTCCCTACAGGGGACAACCGCTTCAACAACAACAATGGTTGGGCTTATTTAGTGGAACAAACTAGGGTTTCAGGCTGGCGGGCCAACAACTACGACTTTAGGGACCCGGAGGACTAGACCAAAGACCAAATGTTGGACATGTGGAGAGCCACATTACCAGCGCGGTTGTCTAGTTGAGAGGGCTAGAGAAGCCGAGTCAATAGGACACACTATCGTTGTGAATATGTTCAAGGCCCATAGGATTCATGACCACGGTGAATAACCATCAAGACAAGCACCAGTCCACTATTTTCAAGGCGTCAGGTACCATCGCCAACCATTATTTTAGTATTTGTTAGATCCTGGTGCTGCAGAGAGCTCTACTCCTAATACTGCACTGAAGGGATTCAGGTAAAGGAATTTGATAGGAGGAGCTTAAATCCATCGAAATGGATTCGGGTACCAACCGAATAGCTGGAGGAAGGGGTATGAACTGTCACTTTAACCTAGGGAATAGTGTAATGAAGTTCGACCTAAACGTCACGATCCTAAGATCTTATTACGACGTAACTAGTATGGATTGGTGGGTAATCACATGATTCGATGCTCAAGGGTAAGACGAAGCAGTCGAGATGGACCGACATTGAGAGAAGGAGAAGTGCGGTTGTAGGAAGGAACCAGGGAGTATCCCTGAGGATCATTCTTCCCTACAACTACAAAAGAGAATGCAAAAGGATGTAATTTATATGCATTCTTGGCACTGAACGACTAGGGCATGACAAAAGGATTAGAAGACCTTGTGGTAGTATGAGAGTTGTGGATGTGATTCCTAGAAGAATTACCAGGTGTGTCGCCAAAGCCAAGATGGAATTTACCATCAACCTAAAACTTGGAACATAACTAATGGCAAGAACGTCGTATCAGATGTTAAACCTTGATTTACAGGAGTTCAAAATGCAACTGAAGGAGTTCTTGGACCTAGGACTTATACCTCCAAGTGTGTCACATCGGGGTGCACCTATTATTTTCATGTGGAAGAAGGATGGGTTGTGGAGACTCTACATTGACTACCGTCAATTGAACAAGAAAACGATCAAGAAGCAGTGCCTGTTGCCAAGAATAGATGATCTATTTGATCAAATGAAGGGCGCAATGGTGTTTTCGAAGATCAACTTGAGATCCAGGTATCACCAGTTACATATCAAGGAGGAAGACATTCCTAAGACCGCATTCATGATGAGGTTTGGATATCACGAGTTTATCATCTTACCTTTTGGACTGAAAAACTCCCCAGGGGTACTCTTTAGCTTGATGAATTGGGTGTTCCACGAATACTTGGACAAGGTTGTTCAAGTATTCATCAACGATATTTTGATATATTTTGGGACGATGGAATAACATAAATAACACTTACGATTGGTACTACAATGGTTATGAGAGAAAAAATTATAAGGGAAACTGTCAAAATGCTCTTTTTATCAATTGGAGATTCATTATTTAGGGCATGTCATCTCCGACGAAGGTATCATTGTGGATCTAGTGAAGGTAGAGGCTACTATGGAATGGCCTGCGCTGATGAACATACCCGAAGTATGCATCTTTGTGGGTTAGCGGGATATCATTGTGTTGACGGGAGAAAATGATCATTCGTCAATTGGAAGAATGAGTCCGGTCCGAGGTTGTCTAAGTAACCCAAGCCATTTGGTATAACTCGTTCTAACGATTTTAATGGCTCCGTTGGTTAATCTAAGAATCCTAAAAGCAACAAAAATAAAAAAGAAAAGAAATAAATAACTAATTACTAAATACTATATATATGTGTACATATGCTCTAATGTGACTGTAATAGGTGTATTTAAGCAAAAGATAGATAACTCTAATTTATATACATTATTTACAGGCTGCAAGTTTTAATCTAAACTTACTAAACTCAATGTGAAAATGACTGCTCTAAAGAAGCAGATAATGAAAGCACATAAAAATATTTTTGATTTTTCTTTTATAAGTTTTAAACTAATGGAAGAAAATGTTATGAAACAAAAATGTATAGCTAGTCAAAAGCCACACTTTATGTTCGAATTTTAGTGACAAACAAATAGCAGAAAAATGAAATTGAACTAACCTACTAGCAAACTAATGATATGCATCCAAACATCTATGCGATTAGAAAACATTTAACCACCTTGTCCAGGAGAAAAAACTGCAACGAACCTTAAGTTTGTTCTGAATAATTGTAGAACAATTATGTTGGAAGTTAAATTTTAATAATATAAAGAATGATACCAATAGTTACTGTGATATCATGATTGCAAGTAATTTCATTAAGAAAAATCTATTAGCAAACATCCTTGCATTTAATATTTCAATGAAAATTAAAGGAGAAATCCTGTAATTGAAACTGAATAGATGATCACACGATTAATATCTGAAGCATTATTTATGGAAAACATTTATAAGGGAATTATCCCAATAACATAATAAATCATGAATACTAAAGCTATCAAAATATATTATCGTATCAGGATAAACAAACTTAAATGAAGACACCATCCACAAAAGGCTAAAGCCGAAATGTGCATTGTTGTTCCATTAAAGTCTGTAAATCAAACGTCCATATTCTGCCCCAAGTGAGGATGCCTTCATTCCAAAAACCTCTAGTATTTAAAGAGTTCAGTAAAGCTAAACATCTTATCTCGTGGGATAAGATTAAATCTCAAAATGATTTACTAATTAGAAAATAGAGGGTAATAGAACCACTCCATATCACACTGTATCTCTCAAAACTATAAAAGGCTTGTTTCTATTTACAAAAGATGAGCCAAAGAAATGGATAATAAGATCAGAAATGGTCCATATCATTAGATCACCACCAACTACACGATATCCTGAAAGGAAAAACAAAAATAAAGGAGTTTAGATATTATTCTAACCAATAATTTCCAAAAATTCGAATGAGAATAGACTGGCTACAGAATCAGCTGTAGCTAGTTTTATTTAAAACAACAAAAATCTAATTAAATCTATATTAATAGAAAAACTAAATAAAAACACAACTAAGATAAACAAACAAATCTTTACCGCTTAACTGCATGCTAAATTTGACTCATAAGACCTCAGAGTTAACTATTGTTGTGACACACTCAACATTCTTTATTATTACGTTTCCAGTTCTTTTCAAGTGTTTCCCTTGCCTTTGAGCACTGAACTTTAGTCTGTGATTTTCACTCATTAATGAGTCGATCTGAGTGGTGAGGGTTTTGATTTGCAATTGAAGGGAAGGTATATTTGTGTAATATTTGTCGATCCAAAACAAGCAAACCTCACACCGTGGATCTGGAACATTTTTTTGAGGATATCCATGGTCGTGTGTCAGAATGCTACCACTGTTGTCTGTGGGTTCTTTACCGAGTTTGATTCCTGTAAAATCCTTATTACCTCTCAGGCATGGTGGAAGGTTATCCACATAGTCGAATTGTTGATTGTTTGGAAGGGTTTCCACTGGGGATTTTATGTTAAGATTAGGGAAGACAAATTGATTCATGCACAGAAATTTCCAAAATCTCAGAACTAACATCTAGATTCCCAGGTAAAAATGGTCGAGTGTTGCCTCATGACGAGGGTTTTCCTTCAAAGGGTATAGCTTGTGAATTGAGGGAAAAAATGATGTTTCTCTATCAGAGGTTTATTCAGCACTGTAGGAATGTCTGTAACAAAATAAAATAAAACAAAATGATCATCTTAACCGAAATAGGAATTCTGAGAAATTTACCTCCAAATGTCGAGGCATATCTCTGAAACGATCCAATTTCTGGGGAAACTGGCCACAATGAAGGTAAAAGGGCCCATTTTCGTTTCGGGTTTTAAAGGGTTTGGTCTAATTCGTAGTGGTTTGCTCAGAATCTCTCCCGCAAAATCATGTCTCTGGCAAGCAAAAATGAGATTGAACAGATTGTAACAAAAGACAATAGACCAACTGTGGGTTTAGATGGCAGTGGTAGGAGGTAAGCCCGAGATAAAACAATGGAAACAAAACTAGGAACACACCAGGGAAACCATAACATAAGCAATGGGGGTTTCAGTCATGAAATTTGGGTGTTTCTGGTAATGAATGTTTTAGAGTACAGAGCAGGCTCAAGACCCTAGCTCGTAATGAGAGGCCTTTCAGATCAACCTTCCAACTAAAACGACGTACAGGGTACGATCCTAGTATGTTAAATTTCCACATTATGTGATGAGTGTGATCGATTTTCAAAGGTTAGGAATGGATGCATTTGTACAATCCAAATGAAAATCAGAAATTTAAAATCAAAGTTGATTTACCAAGAATATTAAATGAACAAGCCTAATGCCAATCGATTCTTGGTGTATCATTCAAATGTCCAAAGTAGACCTTATAACAATGAGCAATTTAAAAACAACCATTTTATTGACATGAGATAGGCCTTAAAGAAAAATATCATTCTTAAAAAGGTTTGTATGAACATTTATTCTCCTAGGGAAATAAGCCTTAAATTCAACTGCAATAAATTCATAAGTTTCAATGCTTCATTCATGCTTTCATTCATGAATGAAGCATGAAAATGAGAACTAGGAAAAATAGAAACCTTTTATAGCCCAAGACTCATCTTTCAAGTAGCAATGTTCATATGATTAGGCATAGGAAACTACAAAATTTATTATTCGTTGCTTTAAGAAGTGAAAATATTGTGGGGCTGCCAACAATGGCGACTTGCTGGGAGAAGAAATTATCTTTGTATCACCAACGAGTTCAGGTTAGGATTGTTAGAATGATTGCAGATCAAATAATAACTGAAGGATATCAAGCATCTCGACAATCATTACACGGTCCAGCTTCAGACATCTTTCTATTAAAATGAAATCTGGTGACAAATTTTTAAAAATGAGAGCCACGATGTTCAAGTCAATGGCTCCAATACTAATGACAGGGCCATTGCTGCCAAAAGGCATCCATAGACACAGAAGGGATGTCAATTAACCCACTCTGACGCCTCTATCCTTTCCAAGAAATTTCAATTCGAAATGAAGAATGCTTATGACCAATATCAAAATTTATACCTGAGAATTTTCTTTAACCTGACATTGCTTCGCTGCCGGTGGGCCTGTTCAGTACTCTGACGAAGTTGTCTTGGCATCATGATGCCAACAGACCTGTTCAATATCCTAGGGGGTTTACAAACACTTCACACAACTCTTGAGAAATTATTCACAATCTGATATAATTTTAAAGACATTTAGAAGAGCCGGGTGACGCTGAAAATTCTAGTTTTTACAAGACTTGTTATTTTCCAGACTTTTAATTTTTGCTTGATAACCTTCATCATGATCTGAAAATAGTTTACAGATGAAACTAATCTTTCGAGGACAATAAGCCATCCTTGAGTTTCTTTCTTAAAAGCAGGGACAACGTAAATAGATTTTAATGATAGTCGTGTCTGCTCATAATCGCAAAGTGGAACCATGAAATCAATTCTAAACAAAAAAAACCTCTTTAACTAGTCTACGTTTTAGGAAATTACAGAAGTTGACTCTCTGACAGTCCTTGACAGTTGTTTTAAGATGAAGCATTATGTTTTCCTTCTTCGAACTAAACTGTGACATAGGCATGTTTTATCCAAAAAAGTGATAAAAACAAACAATAATGAAAAGAACCAAAATCAGAAAACAAAAATAAATCAAAGCAGAAAAAACATGTACAAAGGTGGATTCGAAAACATCACGCGAAATATCTCTTGAGAAACTGAAAGAAAATAGAAAAATCCTCATCGATGTGAAAGCAGTCCTACTCATGGTACCTTGGGTCAGGGTTGAATTTACAATTCAGATTTATTTATCTCTTTACTTTCCATTTAAAATTTTCATAATAATACTGTGGCTTTGAAAAGAAATATTCAACAAAAAGTAGAGAGAAAAGGACCATGCAGACTTCCCTGACAACAGTCATATTATGGTTCTCGTGGTGCATCCACTTGTGCTCATGACTGCATTATTACAAAGAGAAATAGTGAGGAATAAAACTAAAAGAAAACCTACTCCTAAACCTAACCTAACTACTAAAAAAATCAGAATACTACATGAAGTCATGGTTCCAATGTAGCCAACAGAGTAACTCCAATCCTACAGTAGAAACAAAATCACATATTACTAACAAGAATGGTAGTATATCTAAAAATGATAAAAATATATCATACTCACCTTTGTCATCATCATTTAAAAACAAGGCAAGCATGATCTTACCATTCCCTTGAACATTCTTGTTGTATGAATCCTCCAGCCATTCGGCAATTTTGTCATTATATGGGTTACAAAAATATGAAAGAATGAGATTATGAAGGTTGTGAGAGTTATAGGGACCCGACATAACCATCGACCTAAACCAAAGTGCCCCATCCTCTTGACAATTTTCCTTTCGTTCCATATTTTCTCCATCTGGAGGATATAAAATGAGTGTGTTGAAGTTACCTCATTGATCTCTAAATAAAATGAAGATAATCTTACCATTCCCTGGGAACTTTTCGAGATATGAATACTCCAACCAATCTGCAATACAATCATGATACATGCAATTATTGACATAGGATGGTTTGAAAGAATTCACATGCGAGAAATATTCCTGGTGAGAATAAAGTATTAGATTATCAAGAAAAGAATCTTTTAAAAAGGTCGGACCAAGATGGCGAGAACTTATCATGTTTCTCAATCGGAAAATAAGTGTTTCATTCTCTTGAAACTTTGTATTGAGTTTAGATATTTCAAGGTTAACTATTTGAGGTGAACTAGATGGAATGACCGATAAAACATGATTGGTAGTAGTATTTGGCCGATTATATTTTTCAACCTCAAATAATTGATCATGGAAAAATTTAGATCCTTCTCGAAACACAAATTGGGATGTATCAATGGAAGATGCAATTCGGGATTCTTTCAAATCATTTCTTGATTTACCCACATATAATTGATGAGAATAAAAATTAATATGTTCATGGGAAGAATTATTTCCCTCTTTATATTCTATTATGTGATCTCTTTGTACTTGATTATATAATGTTGAATTCTCTCCAAGGTAAAATGGAACATGCAATTGCACAACATTATGATAAAAAATATCAGGGTACAAGGAATAATATGTAGAAGAATTAAGGAGGCAAAATGCATCTCTTGAAATGATAGGTATATGCGTTTTGAAATCTGGTTTTGTCCCCTCTCCTTGTATAAACTGATCATCCTCTTTTGCATTCTCTTTCAAATAATATGAGACAATTTGTAAGAAACAATTTGGTTCATCGTGCAAGGGAAAAATTGAAGGAAAATCACTAGAGATAGAAGGTTGATTAATAGTATGACTAATGATTTTGTCTCCTATTGATTGATCATGGATCTGTTCAACTAAAGTAGGGGCAGATTTATCATCCACGTGATTATCAACTTCACATTCAACCTCTTTTTCTTTAGTTATAAAATCTATGAGAGTGTGACAACTGTAGTCTTTTAAAGTCAAGGTTCCTTCTTCAACGAGAGGAGACATTGTTTGAAAAGAATGATTAGATGTGACAATTTCATTTTGTAAAGGATGATGTTGCTCATGATTTGCCAAAATGAAAGAAGTTGACAAAAATTGTGGTGCTTCAAAATCTTCAAGATCAACATAAAAATTTGAACCATCTTGAGATTGAGTGTTAATGCTCAATTTAGATTGGTTAACAATTAATTGATCTTGCTCATCTGAGAGAGAAACGATATATTTAAACCACTCATTAATAAGCGACATTTCTTTCACAGGTCCAACCTAATACGAACATGAATGAACCTAATTGCAAAATCATTGAATGATTCATCGTTTTCTTTCCTTAAGTAACTTAATTCATCACTTAATTCATCACAATCATAATTGTTAAAGTTTGGTAAAAACTCAATTACAAACTCAGACAAAGAATGAATCAAATTAGCTGGAAAAGATTCAAACCAACATTTAACCCAATCTCGGAAAGTGAGAGAGAACAATCTGCATGTAACATTAGGATCAATGATCTTATGTCTTAAACATTTATAAAGAAATTTAGAAATATGGTCTACTGCAGATGTGTTCCCTTCACCATCAAAGGTGAGTTCTGAAAAGAGATTAGTTGTCTTGTCGGGAATAACTGGTAGTGAGAAGTGGAAAGCATGTTCCAACACAGTGATTTGGGGAGCCATGGGGAAATTGAATACATTCGAAATAAAAGCTCCTACAAGGCCATATTGTCAGTCGACCCTCCTTCTAGCACCATTTGTTGAAGGGAAAAAATGACCGTCCGTCAATTGGAAGAACGAGTCTGGTCTAGGGTTGTCTAAGTAACCCAAGCCATTTGGTATAACTCATTCTGACGGGTTTAATGGCTCCATTGGCCAATCTAAGAATCCTAAAAGAAACAAAAAAAAAATAACTAATTACTAAATACTATATATATATATATATATATATGTGTGTGTGTGTGTGTGTGTGTGTGTGTGTGTGTGTGTGTGTGTGTGTGTGTGTACATATGCTCTAATGTGACTGTAATAGGCATATTTAAGCAAAAGCTAGATAACTCTCATTTATATACATTATTTACATCCTGCAAGTTTTAATCTAAACTTACTAAACTCAATGTGAAAATGAATGCTCTGAAGAAGCAGATAAAGAAAGCACATAAAAATATTTTTGATTTTTCTTTTATAAGTTTTAAACTAATGGAAGAAAATGTTATAAAATAGAAACGTATAGCTAGTCAAAATCCACACTTTACGTTCAAATTTCAATGTCAAACAAATAGTAGAAAAATGGAATTGAACTAACCTGCTAGCGAGCTAATGATATGCATCCAAACATCTGTGCGAACATAAAACATTTAACCACCTTGTCCACGAGAAAAACCTACAAGGAACCATAAGTTTGTTCTGAATAAATGCAAAACAATTATGTTGGCAGTTAAATTTTAATAACAGAAAGAATGATACCAATAGTTACTGTGATCTCGTGATTGCAAGTAATTGCATTAAGAAAAATCTATTAGCAAACATCCTTCCATTTAATCTTTCAATGAAAATTAAAGGAGAAATCTTGTAATTGAAACTGAATAGATGATCACACGATTAATATCTGAAGCATTATTTATGGACAACATTTATAAGGGAATTATCCCAATAACATAATAAATCATGAAGACTAAAGCTATCAAAATCTATTATCGTATCAGGATAAACAAACTTAAATAAAGACACCATCCACAAAAAGATAAAGCCCAAATGTGCATTGTTGTTCCATTAAAGTCTGTAAATCAAACGTCCATCTTCTGCCCCAGGCGAGGATGCCTTCATTACAAAAATATCTAGTATTTAAAGAGTTCATTCAAGTTAAACATCTTATCTTGTGGGATAAGATTAAATCTCAAAATGATTTACTGATTACAAAATAGAGGGTAATAGAACCACTACATATCACACTGTATCTCTAAAAACTATAAAAGGCTTGTTTCTATTTACAAAATATGAGCCAAAGAAATGGCTAATAAGCTCAGAAATGGTCCATATCATTAGATCACCACCAGCTACACGATATACTGAAAGGAAAAACGAAAATAAAGGAGTTTAGATATTATTCTAAGCAATAATTTCCAAAAATTCGAATGAGAATAGACTGGCTACAGAATCAACTGTATCTAGTTTTATTTTAAACAACAGAAATCTAATTAAATCTATATTAATAGAAAAACTAAATAAAAACACAACTAAGATAAACAAACAAATCTTTACCTCTTAACTGCATGCTAAATTTGACTCATAAGACCTCAAAGTTAACTACTACTGTGACACACTCAGCATTCTTTATTATTACGTTTCCAGTTCTTTTCAAGCGCTTCCCTTGCCTTTGAGCACTGAACTTTAGTCTACGATTTTCACTCATTAATGAGTCGATCTGAGTGGTGCGGGTTTTGATTTGCAATTGAAGGGAAGGTATATCTGTGTAATATTTGTCAATCCAAAACAAACAAACCTCACATCGTGGATATGGAATAGTTGTTTGAGAATATCCATGGTCATGTGTCAGAATGCTACCACTGTTGTCTGTGGGTTCTTTATAGAGTTTGATTCTTGTATAATCCTTATTACCTCTCAGGCATGGTGGAAGGTTATTCACATAGTCGAATTGTTGACTGTTTGGAAGGGTTTCCACTGGGGATTTTATGTTAAGATTAGGGCAGACAAATTGATTCATGCACACAAATTTCTGAAATCTTAGAACTAACATCTTGTTTCCCAGGTAAAAATGGTTGAGTATTGCCTTATGAAAAGGGTTTTCCTTCAAAGGGTTTGGCTTGTGAATTGAGGAAAAAAATGATGTTTCTCTATCAGAGGTTTATTCAGCACTGTAGGAATGTCTGTAACAAAATAAAATAAAACAAAATGCTCATCTTAACAGAAAAAAGAATTATGAGAAAATTTCCTCCAAAGGTCAAGGCATATCTCTAAAACGATCCAGTTTATGGGGAAACTGCCCACGCTAAAGGTAAAAGGGACCATTTTTGTTCTGGCTTTTAAAGGGTTTTGTGTAATTCGTAGCGATTTGCACAAAATCTCTCCCGCAAAATCATGTCTCTGGCAAGAAAAAACAGGATTGAACAGATTGTAACAAAAGAAAATAGACCAATTGTGGGTTTAGATGGCAGTGGTAGGAGGTAAGCTTGATATTAAACAATGGAAACAAAACTAGGAACACACCAGGGAAACCATAACATAAGCAATGGAGGTTTCAGTCATCAAATTTGGGCGTTTCTGGTAATGAATGTTTTAGAGTACAGAGTAAGCTCAAGACCCTAGCTCGTAATGAGAGGCCTTTCATATCAACCTTCCAACTAAAACGACGTACAAGGTATGATCCTGGTATGTTAAATTGCCATTTTATGTGATGAGTGTGATCGATTTGCAAAGGTTAGGAATGGATGTGTTTTTACAATCCAAATGCAAATCAGAAATTTAAAATCAAAGTTGTTTTACCAAGAATGTTGAATGAACAAGCCTAATGCCAATCGATTCTTGGTGTATCATTCAAATGTCCAAAGTAGACCTTATAACAATGAGCAATTTAAAAAAACCATTTTATTGACATGAGATAGGCCTTAAAGCAAAATATCATTCTTAAAAATGTTTGTATGAACATTTATTCTCCTAGGGAAATAAGCCTTAAATTCAACTCCAATAAATTCATAAGTTTCAATGCTTCGTTCATGCTTTCAGTAATGAACGAAGCATGAAAACGAGAACCAGGAAAAATAGAAACCTTTTATATCCCAAGACTCATCTTTCAAGTATAAATGTTCATATGATTAAGCGGAGGCAACTACGAAATTTATTATTTGTTGCTTTAAGAAGTGAAAATATTGTGGGGCTGCCAATAATGGTGACTTGCTGGGAGAAGAAATTATATCTGTATCACCGACGAGTTCAGGTTAGGATTGTTAGAATGATTGCAGATCAAAGAACAACTTAAGGATATCAAGCATTTCGACAATCATTACACGGTCCATCTTCAGACGTCTTTCTGTTAAAATGAAATTTGGTGACAAATTTTTAAAAATTAGAGCCACGATGTTCAAGTCAATGGCTCCAATACTGCTGACAGGGCCACTACTGCCAGCAGATATCCATAGCCTTGGAAGGGATGTCAATTAACCCACTCTAATGCCTCTATCCTGTCCAAGAAATTTCAATTTGAAATGAAGGATACTTATGACCAATATCAAAATTTATACCTGAGAATTTTCTTTAACCTGACATTGCTTCGCTGCCGGTGGGCCTGTTCAGTACCCCGACGAAGTTGTCTTGGCATCATGCATGAATTTACCCGCTACCAGTAGACCTGTTCAGTATTCCGGGGGGTTTACAAACACTTCCCACAACTCTTGAGAAATTATTCACAATCTGATATAATTTTAAAGACATTCAGAAGAGCGGGGTGATGCCGAAAATTCCAGTTTTTACAAGACTTGTTATTTTCCAGACTTTTAATTTTTTCTTGATAACCTTCATCATGATCTGAAAATAGTTTACAGATGAAACTAATATTTCGAGGACAATAAGCCATCCTTGAGTTGCTTTCTTAAAAGCAGGGACAATGTAAAGAGATTTTAATGATAGTCATGTCTGCTCATAATTGCAAAGTGGAACCATGAAATCAATTCTGAACAAAAAAAACCTCTTTAACTAGTCTGTGTTTTAGGAAATTACAGAAGTTGATGCTCTGATAGTCCTCGACAACTGTTTTAAGATGAAGCATTATGTTTTCCTTCTTTGAACTAAACTGTGACATAGGCATGTTTTATCCAAAAAAGTGATAAAAACAAACAATAATGAAAAGAACCAAAATCAGAAAACAAAAATAAATCAAAATAGAAAAAACATGTACAAAGGTGGATTCTAAAACATCATGCGAAATATCTCTTGAGAAACTGAAAGAAAATAGAAAATTCCTCATTGATGTGAAAGCAGTCCTACTCGTGGTACCTCGGGTCAGGGTTGATTTTACAATTCAGATTTATTTATCTCTTTACTTTCCATTTAAAATTTTCATAATAATACTGCGGCTTTGAAAAGAAATATTCAACGAAAAGTAGAGAGAAAAGGATCATGCAGACTTCCCTGATAATAGTCACATTATGGTTCTCGTGGTGCATCCACTTGTGCTCATGACTACATTATTACAAAGAGAAATAGTGATGAATAAAACTAAAAGAAAACCTACTCCTAAACCTAACCTGACTACTAAAAAAATCAGAATACTACATGAAGTCATGGTTCCAATGTAGCCATCGGAGTAACTCCAATCCTACAGTAGAAACAAAATCACATATTACTAACAAGAATGGTAGTATATCGAAAAATAACAAAAATATATCATACTCACCTTTGTAATCATCATTTAAAAACAAGGCAAGCATGATCTTACCATTCCCTTGAACATTCTTGTTGTATGAATCCTCCAGCCATTCGGCAATTTTGTCATTATATGGGTTACAAAAATATGAAAGAATTAGATTATGAAGGTTGTGAGAGTTATAGGGACCTGACATAACCATCGGCCTAAACCGAAGTGCCCCATCCTCTTGACAATTTTCCTTTCGTTCCATATTTTCTCCATCTGGAGGATATAAAATGAGTGTGTTGAAGTTACCTCATTGATCTCTAAATAAAATGAAGATAATCGTACTGTTACCTGGGAACTTTTCAAGATATGAATACTCCAACCAATCTGCAATACTATCATGATACATGCAATTACTGACATGGGATGGTTTGAAAGAATTCACATGCGAGAAATATTCCTGGTGAGAATAAAGTATTAGATTATCAAGGAAAGAATCTTTTAAAAAGGTCGAACCAAGATGGCGAGAACTTATCATGTTTCTCGATCGAAAAATAAGTGTTTCATTCTCTTGAAACTTTGTATTGAGTTTAGATATTTCAAGGTTAAATATTTGAGGTGAACTAGATGGAATGACTGATAAAACATCATTGGTAGTAATATTTGGCCGATTATATTTTTCAACCTCAAATAATTGATCATGGAAAAATTTAGATCCTTCTCGAAACACAAATTGGGATGTATCAATGGAAG
>ML790132.1:263260-276113 GCA_009831015.1 Picea engelmannii | reverse complement strand
ATGTGTTAGTTGTTACCTTTTAGTTGATAACTAGACATTTAGATATTGTCAGATACTTTATTTTTGCATTTGTATACTGTGAAACTTCAGGACGAAGTTTAAAACAAGAGGGGGTGTATGTAACGTCCCACTCTTGCACACACTTTTGATGTGACTTGTTATTTAAGGACACTTGTGTGCAAGTGATGTGGTTCATTATATGAGTGATTGCTTCACCTATGGATTCTGATGATGAGATTGTGATTTATGATGTTATGTTGTATTATTATGTGTAGACATGTGCTATTGATTGGTTTCTCCTGAGTGTATAGGACCCTTGAAATATTGAGGATGTCGATGGCATCAATGGATCCTCCTTGGACTCTGGATCGATTCATGGAGTGATTTGTTTATGAATGACGATAACTTGCTAATCAGACTCACATTTGGAGTAAATGGGTCACTCACGACAACCAGAGAATTGAGGGAGAGGTGTGGCAGCAACCCTACCACAACCTACTAGCACTCTCATTGTGGCTCGAACTGTAGGTTAATGCTTACCTAGTTCGAGATATCTACGATGTCGTGAGGGAAAACTGTGACAGTCACTCACGATGATTCTAAGGGGTGTGCAATAAGGCAGGGACCTTATTCCTTAGAGACTCTTAGTCTCCCACAAGGTCACCTAACAGAGTATTGACTCCAAGGGTTTGACGTCTACCAAAATCAATCAAAAGGTGAGTGGAACCCTTGGAGTGCGTAGTGCGTCTTAAAGGGCACATTGCATAAATAAAACATGAATGCAAACGAGTGGCACCCTTGGAGCACGTATTGCATCTTGAAGGACATGTCACGATTTTAATTATGGTAAGTTAATAAACCTAGTACCTAGAAAACTATGCCTCCTTAGGACCTGGTCGGCCTTAAAATGAATGATGTTATGAGTAAAGTTTAATAACAAAATTTTCCCTTAAGAAATGTCGCCAAGCCTAGTGAATTTAAAACCTAGGTCTAAGTAACACCTGTGAATAAATTAAAACTAAATAGACATGTAACAAGAAGGGGGTAAAGAAAATTCCAACATTAATAATTAAAGTAAAATTTTAATGGAGGATTAATTTATTAAAAGGGTAAATTGTTGTTTATATCTAAACTTGCTAAATCTGAACTTAGAAGAAAAGGGGAAACTTAAGGAAAAGGGGAATGTATAACATAGTAGGGAATCTAGTCTTTGGAACCTTCTAATTATGAACTCAACTAGGTTTTAGGAAATGCGTCTGTGATTTAAGAAATGTAAGGGAATAAAGGGACACCGAGGATAGTTTTTAGCAACGCTTTTAGGTGGGTGAGGGAAATAAGAAAATTTAATTAATTAATAAATTGATTTTCTAGTGCAACTAAGGGATCAGGTGACAGGTGACATGTGTATGGGGGAGGTGACAGGTGACATGTGTATGGGGGAGGTTTATCCTGATTAAATTCAATAAAAATAATCTAAAGAGGGTTTGGGAAAGTAATAACTACGAAAACTCTATAAAAAGGATGGAAAAGGAGGATTGTGAATCACGTCTGGTAGGAGTAAGTTATGCTGCTGATATTTTTCTTGATTGATTTTACCTTGTGGGAGTTGGGATGCCTAGCTCGACCTTGTTAGGCAAGATGGGAGATAGATTTTTCTCTGGTTATTGGAGTGTGTGGCCCCTTTGCGGCTCAGGGGGCGAAGGGGGAAGAAGAGTACCCCTAGTGTTGGCTGGGAGGTAATGATGAGGTCACGACAATTGGAATGTGAAGGAGTTGGGAGTGAGTTCAAGTGGACTTCATCGACAATCTCAATCCACATCAACGTCAGGTTATTGGTTACGGTACACATTATATTGTTGTTTATTTTATTTTTTTATGAAGAATGTTGTATGTTTGTGCTAAGTATTGATGATATTGTGGGTTTTATATCAAATTTTTAAAGGAGCCCAACTGTATATTTCCATACGTTGTTAGTCGTACCTAAAGGGTAAATTTGGGTGGATGTTGGGTTGCAGAAAATATATTGGAATGTAAGGAAATTTGTTGTTTATTTAGGGCCTTGAACCCTTGCATGGCAGCGAATATTTTCTCTAGCATTTTTTTTTTCCTGCAAATTGTATGGAAGTCACTTGGAAACACTCAGCGTTTTTGGTTTCACCCAGCAAAATTTTTCACTTTTACCCAGGGGTTTTACCATTGATTCCGCTGCGATTTCTTTGGTTTCTCAGCGTTTTCTATTTACCTTCTCTGCGAATTATGCTTCACACTTGCTCGACATCTAGTTTTGATTTTTGCTCTGCATCTCTTTTCGTTTTACTCTGCATTGACGGAGGGGGTATGGCCCTACGCCCCTATACATTACATATATTTCCCTTTCATTTTTTTTCTCAGAAATTTCTGGAGGGGCATGGCTCTATGCCTTCTCCCTGTTTCCAAGTAATCTAGCTCAATCCTCTCTGCGTTTGCTCATGAAATCTGCCCAGAACCGTCCTCAATCCTCTCTGCGTTTGCTCACGAAATCTTTTCAGAACCGTTCTCAATCCTCTTTGTGTTTGCTCATGAAATCTGCCCAGAACCATGTGTTTTCCCCTAATGTCCAACGTTTGCATGGTAAGAATATTTGCGTTGCAGTTAATGCTCAACGTCTTTGGTACTCTTCACTACGTTTTTGCGGGGATTACGCCCAGATTCATCCGCTTTGGGGCGATTTTGTTTCCCTGGATTTTCTCTAAGATCAGCAAGGAACCACTAGACATTACTCCCTTCCATCTGTGTTTGTTTTGTTTAAGAGATTGTCCTTGCGCATGGAGGAATTCCATGCAAGTTGTATCCTTATTCCTCTGCTAGATATCCCGTGGGGCATTAATTACGGTTGGTGTGATAAACATTTGGGGTGTGATAAACATTTGGAAGTATATCATTGTGAACCCATGTTCCATTCGCAGTTAAAGAGGAATCCTAAGACTAACATGTTTAAAAGAGTGTAAGGTTTTTGTTTTACTATTTACAACCTCCGGATTACTGACATAAATCTTGGAACATGTTATTTTTGTTCTTCTGATTCAAGACTCTTCACAACCAAGTTTTTGCTCACCCCATTTCTCAATTTGCTTCGCCTCCTTTTAGCAGGGCTTAGTTGTCATGTAAAGGTACTTGCTTCTAAATTCGATGATCAATCCCTTGAGTCTGATTTTGTACCCAATTGTTTTGTGAGGAGAATTCTCCCTTTTTTATTAAGTCATGCCTCCAAGACATCAATCAGAATTCTTGTTCAGAGCAATAGGATAATTATGCACAAGTGTCCAATTGAATCGTTACAGCACACCCAAGAATAACGATGTATGGCAGAATGAGTGATTGAATGCGTGCGCCATGGAAATAACTTTGATATCTACTCTTGTGCCATCGATTGAGGTGATTTATGTTTTATTTGAGTGATCAATTTGTGCTATAATAATGCAATGTAGGGATGGTTATGTAATTAATTTACTCTAGCACAATGAACCAATGTCAATTATAGGATTGATTGAGTTTTTAGAGTTCCTTGCGCAATGATTATTAATGATGGATGAATGATTTAGTTGTTAGTTCACTTGCGCCATGATTTTAATAATGATGTATGACTAGTTAAGCAATTGGACTCCTTGTGTGCATTGAATTTTTAATGTATTGTATGATTGCTTAGATACTAGGTTTCTAGCGCGCATAAATTTATGATGGTTGAATGATTTGTAGTTACTTTGGCGTCATGGAAATTTGAGGAATTTTTACCTTGCGCCATTGATTTTGTTGTGATTTAATAATGGATTGCTTGTGCATTGGATTGATGATGGATGTATAATGTTTAGCTTGATTACTCGGTGCCCTTCATAAGGATGATGCATGATTAGTTTAGTAATGAAATCATTATGTTATGTGTCTTGAATTTATTGTCATTATGATGAGTCATGTAGACAAATGATGTATGAACGACTGATTACTCGAATTTGTTGTGCCATGAAATAAATCGATTGTTTACTCTCGCACACAACAAATATTTGAAGGTTGATGTATGATGGATAACAATAATGTTTACCCTTGCGCCATGGTTAATTAATGTTAGGATCGGCAAATTAATGAATTAGACGATCATAGATATTGTTGTTTTAGCATAGTTAGTTTGGACTTGATTGTGTGAGTGGAATGTAGACACCTCCTTGTTCCTCAGAATAGTCGCCAGCCCTGAGACCTTAAATGGTCAAAATTGATGGGAACCTGGGCTTCAACATTGTTTATGTGTCCTGGAGGTCCTAACCTTGCAAGGTAGGTTGGGTGAGTAGTGTATTATGTGATCCTTATGATTATCTTCATGATCCTTAAACTCACTTTTATGTTATCTCATTTTATTGCGGCATGATCTGATGATTATCCTGATGAGTAGAGTTGAGCACTTTATGTTTCATGCTATCTATGCATCATTATTTATTTGTACGAATGCAATGATTATGGGCTGCTATTTAATTGTGTTAATGTGTTGAATTCTGTATCACTTTTCATTGTAATGTTGTGTCAGCGTTATGTCGTGAATGATTGATGATGTGTTCCTGTTGTTCATGTGTATATATATTGATACATGTCATTGAAGTTGCTTTAATGGTGATGTAATTACTAACGCAAAAAAAAAAAAAAATCTTGTTGTATGTCGGTTGTTTTTGTAACGGTGGGGATGTTACAACCTTGAGGACAAGGTTGTTCTACAAGGGGGAGGGAATGTTAGGGACCTAACCTCCCTAACCCCTCACATAGGTAGAATAATATATTTTCCATGCAATAAAGGATGACACTAGTTAATAAGGCCTATTTAATAAGTGTGAACAAGTCAATGTAAGAAGACCTAATAGAAGTTTATGCTTCTAGAAATATCTTCCTCTAGAATGTTCTTTAGAATCTAGAATTAGCATAAATAAGAGTAAGAGGCATGATAAATCTTTGTCTTGAGAATTATTGTAATACAACATTGCTTTGTTGGAGGTTTCCCCCTTGAAGAGGCAAGTGAACATTGATTTGTATCAATAAAGGTATCATTTTTGGTATTTTGGTTCTCTACATTTGGTTTTTCTCCTGGTATTTTCCGCAGTATTTATGTTTTCTACTTATTATAATAGATCTAGTACCTAACAAAATGCTCTAGAGGGTTATTATAAATTGAGTTAAGAATTTGAATCCTCCACGTATGGAGAATATGTACCAAATTTGAAAATTTTGAAGCATTGTATGTTGGTATGGGGGGATTTTGAAAAGAAGCTTCAGTGCTTGGAGAGGAGGAAAGCAATGAAGGATGGTAAAAATTAAAAATCAACCATTGCAATTTTTTTAAACCATAATTGTGGTGCACTTTTGCTTGCAACACATTGATGTGTTGTTTGTTAGAACACATTGGTGCACTACGATGTTTATGTAGCACCAAAGTACATTTTCCCCTAAAATCATAAAAACCTTCACTTGAGGAGATAAGGGATTCCACTAAAACCTGTACCCCTTTTTTCCTTGGAGTGAATTCTTCTTAGGTTATTATACCTTCAATCCTCACTTTCAATATGGTTTCCTCCAGCCAATTTCATGTCCTCAAACATTCACAAACACTATAGTTCTTTCTAATGTTCCTTTGAGCATGCTAATGTTTCTCCTCACTAAGCCAAGTCTTTGCTTCAACGTGTGAGATCTCCACATGATACTTCTTCAAATATATTTGGTTGCTATGAAATCAAAATCATGCAACAACTGTACAATAGGCCCATTAAGAATATAACCTTCAAACAATGTCTCTTACAATTTTTATAAAATCTCATTACAATCCCAAATTGCCCAACAAAGAAAAAATCAACAAGATGGAGGAAGGTTATACACTCAATAATAACTTCATCCACAATCAATTCATTGATAAACAATTACATAAACTCATTGATATAATCTCTTAGAAGAAAAATTGCATCACTACATTAACCAAGAAAGAAGCTTACAACCTTTACAAATATCATTTCATAATAATATAGTTCTCAAGGGCCATTGACCACTATCCTCAAAATCACAACTAACATACACCATAATCACTTTCTCTACATGTCAGTAGGTCAATGCCCGCCATGAGTCTATTTTGCTGTAGCCTCAAGCTATGACTAAGACTGAGTAAACTATTAATACACTGGTCTTTGTATCTCTCCCTCCCCTTTGATCACACTTCCATATCATCCTTTATACAAAAGAAACATATCATCTTTTATATAAAGAGATCTTACACCAATAATATTTAAAATACATGTCATTATAACATTTAATTCCTCAACATAAGGTATAATTAAATTATACTAAGTTTTTAATAAAGTGCAACATGTCTCTAAAGAGATGTCTTATATTTCTTGTAAATCTACCTTTAAAATGTTATAGGACTCTAAAGCATTCAACCTTTCATCCTTAAACATGATAGCCCTCCTAACAATGCTCCTACACCAATATGGCAAAGAGTACACTAACTACCACTCTAAGTCCACCCTTAACCATAAGATAACGCGACAAAGTATTGAGTCAAACCTATTATGAATAAGATACTATGTAAGTGTGAAAGAAGTGGAGCTAACCCTTGCTAGACACGAACATAATACAATTAAAACATGTTAGAAAAATCAAACTTGTAAGGTACTTATTCCATATTAGCTTTTGATATGCCATCGACTAATAAACTTCACTATGATGAAATGGAATAAAAACCTCCACCAATAATAATAAAAATAAATAAATAAAAATAAAAAAATTATGTCTTTTCTTAAAATCATTATTGGGTAATAATTTACCAACATGCTATCCTAACCATCTAATTCCAATGACAATAGATCTTTATAAACTTCAATCTTTATAAATTTATTATAAAAGTTAAATTAATTAAAATATTACAAATGGGTTAATGTCAAAAATATGAATAATTTTTATTGAATGTTAAAATACACCGCATTTTAAAAATAAGTATTAATAAAAAATCAAATTTTAATATAAGGATATTTTATAGGAAGATTGGTTAAGAGTTTGGTTTTTTTTTGGAAGTAAGGAAACAGGTTAAGGGTTCAAGATACTAAAATATATAGTAGGAATGAAAATCTGCCCCTTATAAACTATCAACGAAATTATGTCCATAATCTGTAATCATTATCTCCAATACTGATTAACAACTAGATTATAATAGATTTTTAAACTGTGTAAATAAAACAATCCCATAAAAAAATTAAGACATTAACTCATCCCCAAAAACCATATTATTCAAAAAAAAAAAAAATATTAATACAACCAATATTAATTTCATAGTAAAAAATTGGAAATTACACTTTGGAAAAACTTTTGGTGAACTTAGAATCCAATGAACATCATTGGAACGGTGAACTGTTAAATTTATAGTACAGTTGGTAAACAATAATGAAGTACTACGGAGATACCCTGGAAGGAATTATTTCTTTGTTTGATAATGAATACCGTGTTTCAGGTGTGGGAGGATTTATGATTTAAATTTTGAAGGGACTGTCTGCTGAACCACCCCGCTCTGAATTAGATGTTGACTGTAGCTGAGCGAGTCGTACAAACAAGATCGTTTGTTTCTGCAATGCAATTTGTTGAATTTGTTTGGTCTTGCTGACTTATATTCACCGCTGAAATAGCTCAATTGTCTTTCTGATAGACACTTCACCGAATACACGCTGATGAGAAAACAGATCACATGGATCTTAGATTTTGATCTTCACGGACTGAGAAATGGATTTCGTACACACGCAATGGACGGCAGGGTAATCAATATCGATCGACGGTGCACGGACCATACTCGATCACGGGTTCAACAGAGCAAAAGTCCATCTACAGCTGTATTGGAAAGCTGGCAATATCATTGTGATGTACCGATGGAAATTGAATGTCAATTTTGGGCGATCAATATGAAGCCTGCTGCAGAGTTTTTAATACTGCGGCAGGTGGTATATACACGGTGGTATATACACGGTTGGATATATCCTTATTTATATACCAAGACAATTTAATGGTATATATACCAGTAGCCGCAGTCTTAAAAACTCTGCAGCAGGCTGTATATTGATAGATAGCAATCAATTTTGTGCACTTTTGTTTTTGTTGATAAAAGATTGGTCATAAGTCTAGAAAGAAATTTAACAGTCAAATTGCTCATAAGGTTCTTGTTGTTCAGCATTCAATACTAGGACATGTAATATATACATCGTTTGATATATTCCAACGTATATATTAAGCTGATCTAGGACAGGTAATATATACATCGTCTGATATATTCCAACGTATATATTAAGGTGATCTGACAATGTTTATATTACCTGCTGCAGCATTCAATACTGCTTAACAAATTGTATATTGTTTGTTATGAACGATGTTTATATTAACTACTGTAACATTCAGTACTGTGTAGCAGGCTGTATATTGTATATTGCTTGTCATGACCATAAGTCCAAATAAAATTTAACTGTCAAATTGTTCATTATGAAGTAATTTTCTTATTCATTTGATTAAAATTTCTCGTATCCATCAACTTTTTTAGTTAAAACTATCAAAACAGACATCACCAGAATTGTCAAAACCATCTGACAAGCTATTTACTTTTGAAATTCCTACCCTGCTTCCATGAAACATACATCTTAAAAATCTAACGGTCGTTTGTACCACATATTTCTGGAGCGGTCCTAATAGGAACTTGGGAGGTCAATCAGACCCTTCTGCTCATAGATTGCTGATAGTGTTTGGAAGTATAATGAGGTGATTATCATTAAGAAGATAACGAGTTAGCAATAACCTTGATTTTAATTATTTAAATGACTGACTGAGATCTTCCTAAATTCAAAGAAACATTGGATGCTCTGAAGTAATAATCTTTAGTCAAGCTTATCATTAAGAAGTATAATGAATACTAGTGTTTAATCAAACAGCTTTTGAGGTTTCTATCTGGAAAATGGATTTTTTCAGGGTGATTCCCATCCTTTTAGTCGTTTTAGTGTCAGTAATCAACAAAGCGAGAAATGTTTTACCCTTTTTTAATTATATTTATGCTCATTAAGGGTGGAATTCTAAGTGGCAGTTTGTGCTATTAATTGATTTCTTAAAATATAAAAGTTGATAATCAATAAGTATTTGAAAGCATCGATTTGTTATTGCTGTATATGTTATGACATATGGAATCAATATCTTCATATTCAACTATATATTCCAACAACATATACAATATTAATAAGTATGTTGTTATATACCTAATATTTATTATAATAATTGAATTTTACAATTAACTTTTATATAATTAATTAATTATGATAACAATATATTATATATACTTATTTATAATCATACTTTTACATCCATCAATTCAAATGAAAGATGGTTAATTTTTTTTATTTATAATTCTAAACTATATCATTCAATTTAATTAAATAGTAATTTGATTTTGCTATCACCATTTCAACCACAGCTCAACGTACAGTAATATTCTTTTGAAAGTACAAAAAAAATTCAAGCTGGCCATGTTTTCCGTTAAACAAATAATGATGAATACTAGGTAGCTTCCACTGCCGATTCCCAAGACAATTTCAAGTAGACATAACCTCTTCCAGCGTACAGTATAATATTCAATTTGAAAGTACAAAAATTTCAAGATGGCCATATTTTTCATTAAACAGATAATGATGAATACTTGGTAGCTTCCACTGCCGATTCCTAAGACAATTTCAACTAAACCATGAGATTTCCAGCTAACCTCTTACAGCCAGTTTTAGTTTTGAGATGAAATGCATATTTTCAGGCCATACTCATAATTAAACAAATTTTGGCAGGCAAGAGTTTTCAAAAGTTAAAGTAAACATTGGTTGGACTGTGAAGTAGTTACTTTTATGTGAAACAACAGTCAGTTTTAGTCAGCTTTGATTCTCATTGTTGATGCAGGCATCTTTCTGGATCAACCCCAAACTTACGACGACTTAGAGCAGCCAACCGGTTGGACTGTGAAGAAATAATTGCTGCTATAGATGGACTTTCAGACAAGACGATATCATACCCATCTGCGAGCGAATCCAGTCCTTGTGCCAACAGTTGCCAGAATAAACCCCCTCCTCCCGTTCTTCCACTGCAAGCAGCAGCGTAAATGTTTTCATAGACCTTTAAAAAAAACTTGTCCCTTTGAGTCGTGTTATATCCTGGGTCTTTGTATGATTTTCCAAATTCAGCAAACAGTACCGGTTTATTCAGGATTTTGCGTCCATCTTCTAGATGGGTTTGCATCCACCTATCTAAGAAGGAAAGTTGTGCATCTTCATCTGCCCCAGCCAGCCTGTTGAATCGATATCAATACAGTGCATTTAGAGCATTAAAATGGACAAAGGTATATTGTATACCAAATTATATTAAAACCATCTAAGCGTCCAATCCACTGGGCTAAATCAATCAATCCCAAAATTGTATGGCCTGGACCCTAAACTGATCAGGATTTAATCAGGTGCTAGATTTAACTTACTAAACTCTCTATTGGTCAGTAGTCATTCATGGGTTGTACATGAAATATACCAGGTATCTGGGTAGCAATGAACAGTTACGAAATCGATCACTCGAAGCTTATTATTGGTGATGAAATCTGTTCCCACCTCGTATCCCCCCGGGTTCGTCTGATTAACTTTTTCAGGGGTTGAGTTGCCGTAAAATCCTTCCATGCCGACTTCAAGAAGGTGGTTTGTATCAATTGACTTCACGTACTTGGCCATTTCTTGTATCCATTTCTGAAATTGAAAAGAATATTATGAAAAACCCAATGAAAACATCCTGCAGTTTAATAAAACAATCAAGTCAGTGCAAGATTTATAAGTGGTTTAACCTTCAATGTCCTTCCAGAAGGATCACTTTGGCAGCGGGGCTCGTTGATGAGTTCCCATGCAAAGATTGTAGGGTCGTTCATGTAAGCAATTCCATTCATAGTGTTCACTCTGGTCACTACTTTCTGCAAGAAAAAAAATACAAAAATACAGCAATAGATCCAAAGTTAATGCCACTGTAAAAGATAAAGCTCTAAGTCATCTTCGAGTGAGAAGCAAGGTGCTTTACAATCTAAGCTAGAGATGTCGATTGCTTCATGTCCTATGCACTTAAAATTCTTGATGACTAAGGCTGAATTATTGGAGTCAGAAAGCCCCAATTTTTTTATTTTCTAAGCAACCCATGACTCAAAAAGACATTTATATCTAATCCCTTCCTTCAAAGTGTTACTAAACAGATAAAAGTATAAATGAACCCAATGCTCGACCTTGAAAGGGTTAATACATAGTTACCTTGGCATGGCATTTGTAAAACCTTTTCACAGTGGGATTAGTGTAGAAATCGTCATCAGAGGTGATATTTAACCCTGCCTCGCGTCCCCATTGAACGTATTGTGCCCTTCCTCCAAAATCCTTGAAGTTGTTTACAAAGCTGAGTATGACTCTGATGCCATACTCTTTGGCTTTCCAGACCACGAAGTCCAAGGCCTGCAATATGCCAGATAAAAACCTATTAAAATTACAGTCATTATGCATGTACTGTGTATTGAACGTATCTCATCAGATTGAAGACCTGAAAGGCTTGTTCATTGTATACACCAGGAGAAGTTTGTAATGCTCTATATCTGTTTCCATCGTTGAAAGCCCATGTACGAGCAACAGTCAGACCATGAGCTGCAGCTTCTTGAAAAACAGAGGTAACTTTTTGTCTGTCTGTTGTGTTTGTTGCTACAAACATCATCCAATATGAGTTGAATCCATTTACATACAGATGGCTTCCGTTCACAACAAAGTTCCTGCCGCTTCTCTTCACAAAATCACTTCCAGCATGAGCGCAACTAGCATATTCCCATTGTTGAAGAATAATGAAGAAGGGAATAGCGGAAACAGCGAAGAGAAATCTCATCTGTGAAGCACCCTCCATAGGAGACACTGATTGTTTGTTCAGGAAAACCAGACTGTATTTTTTAAAGCTGTACAAGCAATATCAATCTACCACTGTATAGCAAACATAGACAATATCCGCTTGAAAGAATGAAACAAAGAGGAGAATAAAGAAGATTGTGACTAGGTAATCTCCTATCAGAGCTTAGCGATCAATTAGTTAACGAGGAAAACGACCGCACAAAGGAATGCTATATGGCGTGATGGAATGTGCATAAGTAACAAACCAGAGGGAGAATGATAAGAATGGATTTAAGTATTATTTGAATGTGACAGATGAGAAAAGATGCATTTAGAACATTAACAGGGCATTTATATTCATCATAACAGGGGATTTATTAGGCATTGAGATGATAAAAACACTAAGTTCCAATCTCTCTGTGCTTAACAGATTGAGATTGCAATGTAGATTTCAATTTACTTCATTAAGATCATAAAATTGATACATCTCTCCCACCCATCTGCGGTGTAAGAACTTTAAAATGAATAAATGACATGAATTTGAAATAACTTGAGGTGATCAAAAACCAAACCAGGGTGAGATATATACAAAGAAAGTAAGAATGAATACATAATTTGATGCCCAGGAACGGCCATGCCTAAAACAGAGAAAAACACTGACAAAAAGCATACAAAATTCTATCAAATGACAAAAGCATGAAGTGAAATGACGACCCAAAGTACACGAATGAACCTCATCATTACAGATGCAACTACAGAGGATAGACTGTAAACAAAATTATGCGATCTCCTATTTCTCGGTTGCTTTCTAGCCGAGCTAAGTACACTGTATCATCTTATGTCATAATTTTGAAAATAAAACCGGGTAAACTCTCCCCATCTGTCAATGGACCACAGCTTAA
>ML790132.1:212611-246173 GCA_009831015.1 Picea engelmannii | reverse complement strand
ATCAACAACAAATTCAATTATATATCATTCCTTCACTTAAGAAAACCAGAAATAAATAGCTTGAGTCAACTTGTTATCCAATTCTTTTGGCCTATAGATCATGACTTGATCCAAAACCAATGGTTCTTGTGGCCTCAAAGTTTTATTGGTAGAATCCCGCCTCTTCAACCACTCATACAATAGACAGGAAAATTCAACAAAGAAAATTTCATGCATATCAGAGTAGAGATACATGTCCTTCCATCACTTCACATTAGTATTCAACCCCTGAGTTTCCCGCTGAGAAAACTCATCTTCCTTTGCAGTCAACCAATATTGAATTTCTTCCTAAGATGGATACCACCCCAGTCTTTGTCTTCATCACTGAATACAAAACCTTCAAGTATCAACAATGGAACCATTTGTTGGCTCATCCATGCTTGTACGTGTCTTTCCTAACGTTGGGGCATTGAAGACCCAAGGTTTGTCCAGAGTTAACCAATTTTTTTTCCAAGGCATCGATATATCAATTCTCAACCAAATATTGAAGAAGGTATCACCCAAGATGCCATGAGGATCACAAATACCATGTGGTCTTGTGTCAATGATGATGAAGGGATAATTACATAGAAATCCATCTGGGTTGTCATTCAAAGAATCCATTGAAAACTACTTAACAACTAACGATATGAAACCAAAACACACACATTCAATTGACACATGAGTAACACGTCATAAGACCAAAATCACTTCAAGTTTATTATCTTTATTCCAACATCACAACCATACATTAAGCAACTCATAAATTGACACCAATAGAGCCTTTCTCTCTTATACATTTTACAAACATTACATTGCAAAACGCCATGCGCTTTCTTTTAGACTCTCCAAATGTGACATACTCGAGTTTACAACCAAATAAATTACAAAACATAGGATCAAAGAGATCTCAATCACAACAATACCCACAACTATAAAAAACAACCAACTGACTAATAAGCTAACTCTCTTTTTGTTTTTGTTTCTCCCTTTTATCTACTTCTCGGCTCTAGCGCTCTGTCACTTTTAGTTCTTCTCGACTCGCTCCTTTGACTGCTAGTGCCACATGCTTCTGTCACTCACATGCATTCCATATAGCATCTTTGGAATCATGGAAATCTATACTTCCTTTCCATATCATATTCTTTCTACTCCACGTTCCTTCGTGCTTCTTATAGTAATCATTTGGGGAGATTTATTGAAGATTTTTTTCTTGATTCTGGAATGCATGTCGTGTCTTCTTGATTTCTGATGCACATCAAAAAACCCAGACTAACGTACATTGGTAGAACTCAGATTAAGATGCATTAAAAAAACTTGATCTGATGTAAACACCTCCTGTCACACCTTGTGCAATTGCTTGAGAACACACAAAACTAGAATAGGCATGCACGATATTTACCCAAAACTTTGGGTGCCAACCATATGCAAACTCTTGTATTACACTACTATATTTTGTATTTAGTAATGCAATTTTTTTTCTATTTTTAAAATGAACCAATGGAAAAATGTTGTGAAAAATCAACAAGTTTGGTGAGACCCCATTTTTTTTTCCCTATTTTTGAGTTCAATATAAAAAATCTAAAATTACCCTCTTGAAGAGGATAACCCAAGATCATGTATTAAATTTTTTCCAAATTTTTTTGTTATTTATTTTTTAGATATTTGATCCATGTGGATATTGGTGGCCACCCACCTATTCCAATTGGCTCCTCTTGAAAAATTTTGGTTCAACACGTTCTTCTGTACTTATTTGTAATTGTGGTTTCTACACTTCCAAGGCTATTTGAAGCCATACACATCTTGCAGGTGGATACTGATGGCCTCCCACCTAATCCAATTGGATTATTTTGTATGTTTTCATGTCAGCATGTCTTGTTGTACTTCCAGGGCTATGTTGGGGCCCTAAACATTTTTTTTTGGCTCGCCATAGTCAAACTATAGATGGAGTTAGAGTTTGATGGCGTAATGTGTATTTCTCTGAAAGACCTTTCCAATGGGATATCATGCGCCTAAAACAAAGGTCGTATGCAAAAGTAACAACCCTCGGAAGTTGAGGTACCAACTTACCCATAGGGGACCACATAAATTTTGATGTTTCATCTCCTAGGGTTAGGTTTTTGGATTTCTATGGTTTTGGCATTCATGAGTAATATCAAAAGGGCCTCTAGAGCCTCATTGTAATCATCTTGCTCAGATGGATGCACGTAGCAACCACATCTCCTCTCAGAGATAGCTACCACCATTCAAGCAAGTTTTTCAGTTCTGGAGTTTTATAGTTTCAGCCTATTTCATTTATTCAATAGAAGATATTGTTCACTGGATATCTGTGTTGTTCTTCATATCTCTATGTTTATTATATTCACTCTTTGAATCAGTTCATTCTGATCTTGAATCCAGATCAGTGGTATCAGAGTGGTCTTCTCTTCATTTATTTTTCTTCGTGCATGTCCCCTACAAGATCTGGGTACAAGAAGTTGGGACTTGAACCAATCGATCCATTGCAATATCGGTCATGTCGAGCCTGACAAAAACCCATGGGGGATGAAAATAAAGATGATGGAGTAGGAGATCATTTTAAAATGTTGCTCGAGGAGGCCCTCACACGAAAAAGGAATGAAATGATGGACAAATTTGCATAGATACTTCGATGATTTCCCACAAGAGAAGCACCTTCATCAAGTGTCCATGCAACCCCCTTCAAGGTACAGGTAAATTTTGATATTCCATTATTTGAAGGACTGATAAATGTGGATGTTGTAGATAAATGGTTGAATCTGCTCGAAGGGTACTTTTTCGGTCCATACTTTTTCTAATAGGGAAAAAATTACTTTTTCACTCCTCAAGGCTATCCCCCATGTTAAGGACTAGTGGGATACTTACTCTAAGAAATGGGCTATAGAGGAATATACAATATTTTTGGTTTCCCCTACATGGGATTCCTTTCAGGATGCCATTAAAGAACAATACTACGCCATTGGAAGCTACGAGGACTAGTACACTCGGTTGACCACCCTGTGACAAGAAAGGGACCAGATAGTACCAGATTTCACCAATAATTTCCATACCCTGTGCACCAAATTGGGTATCAAAGACTCTGAGAGACATATGATGCTCAAATACCATGGTTGTTTGTGTAGATAGAGTCAAACAAAAATGGAGTTTCTGGAAATTGCCTCATTGGGTACGACTTATAGATTTATCGTCAAGATCGAACACAAATTTAAGTAGAAGAGGTGAGAGTTTGGATCTGCAAACCCCTCACATCCAAAGCAGGGAAAAGGTGGCCCCAACCCAGATAGAAAGGGACAGAGAGAATATGGCCACTCTCAGGACAACCAGTCCAAGCCACAACAAAATAAGGGTAATGAAAAAATGAAGAAGGACACGAGAAAATGGTGTGAATACCATAAAATCCCGTGGAACAACACTAAATCTGCTCCAAGCAGTCACTAGTGGCTGAGCTAAAGGCGTCCAAGTTTGAGGTCGATTCTGACTATGAAATAAAATCCAGAAGGACAGAAACAAATTATCAATGTTGAACCCAGTGTCACTGTCACTACCATCAAAGTCCATCCAAGAAAACTGAAAGAACCAGAGGAAGGGGAACACCTTTTTCACTCACAGATGTGGATAAAGGGGGCTCCACTTCATTTCATTGTTGATAGCGGAAGTAAACAAAAATTGATATCAACAGAGGTTTTCAAGCGATTGGACCTACCGACGACACCGCACCTGCAACCCTACACCATCAGCTAACATTGCCAAGGAATAGATCTCCATGTTAGCCAATGGTGTCGTCTACCCTACGACATCAATCCTTTCAAAGAAAAGGTATTTGTGTGATATTTCTCCCCTTGAAGATTGTGATGTTCGTTTAGGACAACCATATTTTTGGAAGCGTCATGTTGTGTATGAGTCTATACCCCCCAGTGTTATTATTACTTTGGGTATATGATTTTATAGGACACCAGATGTAGCGCCTCCTACCACTATTTCTTTAATATTCGCTAAGCAATGTAGTAAGGTTATTTCAAAGACCAGAAAGTTTGTCTTCTTTATGATCCATGCTCACAGTAAGTAGAAGGTCATTGCCACATCCGTGGTCTCTACACAAAGCCTCTCTTTATAGCAGAAGCAAGTGGACGAGATCATGGAATAGTAAAAATACATCTTCTCCTCACCCACTAGGGTACTGATGCACTTCCAAGTCAAGCATCCAATTGACCTAACCTCCAATGCACCTCTGCCTCATGGACCAATATATCATCGCTTGCTGATGGAAAATGATGAAATCAGGTGTCAAATCCAAGAGATTCCTAAAAAGGGGCACATCAAACCCATATCCTCCCCTTGTGGAAGCCCGGTTGTATTGGTGCAGAAGAAGGACGAGACCTGGCAACTCTGCATTGATTACAGAGAATTAAATAAAATCAACCAGGAATTGGTACCCGTTTCCCAGGATTGATGACCTTCTTGACCAGCTCAAGGGGGCCAAGTTCTTCAGAAAGATTGACCTAAATTTTGGCTACCACTAGGTTCCCATCGAACCAACTGATGTATGGAATATAACTTTCAAATCGAAATAAGGTCTCTTTGAATGGATGGTCATGCCCTTTGGCTTAACAAATGAACCTACCACTTTCATGAGGTTGATGGACAATGTATTGAGACCCTTCACCAACTCTTTTGTGGTGGTATATTTGGATGACATCCTCATCTTCAACATAAATTGGGAGGAGAACATGCAACATATTCAACAAGTTTTGAGCACTCTATGACAACACAAGCTATTTTCCAACTTGGAAAAATGATCCTTTGGCATGAACATGGTCCAATACTTGGGCTACATTGTTGATGAGCATGGGTACATGTTGATCCAAATAAGATCCAATTCATTTGTGATTGGCCAGCCCTGAGCACACTAACCAAGATTCAGAGCTTCTTGGGACTGGAAAAATTCTACCGATGGTTCATGTTGAGATTCACCCATATTGCATGGTCCCTCGGCCAAGTGACCAAGGGTGGTGGCAGGGACAAGTTCGTGTGGGGGAAGGAACAATGATGAGCATTCAATGATCTGAATCATCTCTTGTGCTCCGCTCCAATACTCTCATTACTCGATCTGCAACAACCGTTCGAGATTGAGACTGATGCATCTGAAAATTTTGTAGGCACAATTCTCACTCAACACGGTCATCTGGTGGCATACCATAGTGAGTCACTCTCAGATGATATCCTAAAATACCCCACTTATGACAAGGAAATGTATTCCATTGTACAATCCTGTTTTCAATGGAAAAATTACATTCTGGGAAAGGAGACGACCATCCACACTGATCACAAGCCTATGCAGTTCATACAGACACAAGGGAAATTGCAGAAAGACTACCATTAGAAGTGGTCCACCTACATGTAGCAGTTCCATCTCAACATCAAGTATAATACATGGAGGTAAAATCGTGTCACTAACTGCCTCAATCGACCTCATGTGGCTGCACTCACCACTGTGCTCCATTCCTGTGGACATGAGGCATATGAGTGGCCCCAACATTATCAACAAGATCTAGAATTTTCGACCACCTATCATCTCTTGGGTACAGGCGCGACTGTCACTGAATTCAAATTCCTGACGGACTTATGCCATCTAGGCCATCTCTATGTTCCTGCAAGAGTGCATGCAAATATGATTTGGGAATCCCACTACAGTCATATGGTAGGATATTTTGGCATGGAGAAAACTATGGTTGTTCTACAGAAATATTTTTATTGGCCAAAACTTCGACATGACATCAACAATTATATTAGATCTTGCACTGCTTATGCCATTTCTAAGACAACCATAAAGAAGAAAGGATTACACACCCATCTTCCTACTCCCAAGAATCCTTGGGAATCCATCTCAATGGATTACATGTCTGGCCTTCCATCCACCAATCAAGGAAATGATTATGTATTGGTTGTCCTTGATCGGTTTTCAAATATGGGCATCCTCACAGCCCGCAAGAAGAATTTCACAAAAACAGATACGGCTAAGATCTTATTCAAATGAGTGTGGGTCCATTTTGGGATACCACAGACCATCATCTTTGATCAGGACACCAAGTTCCTCAACACATTTTGGTCAAGTCTCTAGTCATTGTTGGACACCAAGCTCACTATATCCACTACTTTCCACCCCCTAATAGACGACCAAACAGAGGTAGTCAATCGCATGAGTGTGCACATCCTACGCATGTAAAACTCTAAGCATCTGATTACATGGGATGAGAGTCTCCCCTATGTTCATCACAATTACAAAAAGGATCTCCACAACTCCACCGACCATAGCCCATTTCAAGTGGGGTTGGGATTCCAACTCGTGGGTCCCATTGATGTTGCACTACCTCTTACCAACACACAGATATAATATTTCCATGTTCAGTCTAAGACCGAAAAAGCCACCAGATTCATTGAGTGGATTCAACATATCCACCAACAGGTCCATGAGATTTTGCAGAAATCCAATGCTAAGTACAAGCAACACCATGATCAACATAGGGTATCGCACCAATTTTAGGTTAGAGACAATGTCTGATTACATTTGCAGAAGGAGCATCTTACAGGGCCCCATCAGAAGCTCTTCCCACTTTTCTATGGGCCTTACACTATCCCCAAGGCTGTGGGTAGCAATGATTTTAAGCTCAACACTCCACCCTTCCTTGGCTTGCACCCAATGTTCAATGTGGACCTCCTTCGGCCATATTTTCCACCATTATTGGACACCTTAGAGATTTCCGAACAAATGACACCAATAGAGCTCAAACCTGACTACATGGAACAAGAATCCACTGATAATATAGTGGACACACAGGTCAAGGGAACTCACCAGCGGAGGATCCAACTTTATTGGGTTGTCAATTGATGGAAGATCCTACACTAAGGAAAGTGGCTCACCCGGGGAAAAATTCAGTAGAAGTTTCCTCACCTGATTGGGGAACTCAACAAAATGGAGACCATTACTTCCTAAGGGGGGGGGGATTGATCCAGGTGGATATTGGCGACCACCCACCTATTCGAACTGGCTCCTCTTGACAGTTTTTGGTTCAACACGTTCTTTTGTACTTATTTGTAATTGTCGGTTCTACACTTCTAGGGTTGTCTGAATCCCTACACATATTCTGGGTGGATACGGGTGGCCTCCCACCTAATCTAGTTGGATTATTTTGTATGTTTTCATGTTAGCACATCTTGTTGTACTTTCAGGGTTGTTTTGGGGCCCTAAATATTGTTTTTTTGGCTTGCCACAGTCAAACTGTAGACAGAGTCAGAGTTTGATGGAAAAATGTGTAGCTTTTTTAAAGACCTCTCCAATGAGATATCACATGCCTAAAACATAGGTCATATGAAAAATTTACAACCCTGGGAAGTTGAGGTACCAACTTACCCATAGGGGACCACATAACTTTTGACATTTAATCTCCTAGGGTTAGGTTTTTGACATTCATGAGTAATATTAAAAATACCTCTGGAGCCTCATTGTAATCATCTTGCTCAGAAGGATGTGCGTAGCAGCCACATCTCTTCTCAGAGATAGTTACCACCATTCGAGAAAGTGTTTTAGTTCTACATTTTTACAGTTTCATCCTATTTCATTTATTCAATAGAAGATATTGTTCACTGGATATCCGTGTTGTTCTTCATATATCTGTGTTTATTGTATTCATTTTGTTAATCAGTTCGTTCCACTCCTAAATCTGGATCAATATTGAACATTCATTTCATTCATTAATGTTGAGATTAAAATGAAGTATATATAAATTGTAGAAAAAATAATTAAAATTAAAAAACCATAACCAAATCATAGAGAATTGGCATGGATGGAAAGTAGATTCGATGTTGAATCTAACCATATCATGTCTGACATTAAATTTTAATATTTCATATTGTCCACTCCTTTCAAATTTGGAGAAACTTGGAAGAAACTCTTTTTTAAGGTAAAAGGATATAAAATTATACTTACAATTTCATTTGAGGCTGAAGGTATTTTGGGCTATAAAATTTTGTAGCTAAAATTTCTGTTTGTAATTTCTTTTGAGCTATAAAATTTTTAAGCTTAAGATACTTGAATTTTTTTTAGATGGAAGCTATTTTTGGTTATAAAAGTTTGTTTTTTTCTTGACCTATATATTAAAGGTATTTTGGGATATTAAATTTCAATTGCAAGTTCTTTTGAGGTTGAAGGTCTTTTGGAATATAAATTTTTGTAGCTAAAATTTGTACTTGCAATTGATTTCGAGTTATAAAAATTTAAAGCTTGAGATACTTGCAATTTCTTGAAATTGGTGCTCTTTTTTTTTTAAGATTTTAGCTTTTTCTTGATAGGCATAGAATTAATAATCAAGAGGAATAAACGAGATTTCCAAAAGAAATTTTATCGCACTCAAGATGCTTCTTCCGATAATGCTAAGCATAAGATCTACATGGAAACAAATAAATGTTTGAGAATTGAAAATGCAAGTGATGAAAATATAAACAAGGATTTGCATCTTAACGTTGATGAAGATGATGTTGAAAATTCAACAACATAAAACCAAGCCAAAAATAGAGATGTATATATTATAATATGCACATAAAATTGATGTTTAGAGTTCAATAACTTATTATGTCTATAGTTGATTGTAATTTTGAAAATACTTCACAACAAACAAAGAGGTATTTGCATCTTAATGTTGACGGAGATGATGTTGAAGATAAAAATGAATAGTAAATCGAACCAAGTGTTGGTATTCATATATGTTAATATGTACACCATGAAATTCATCTTTAGAATTCAATCAATTATTATGTTTATAGTTGATTTTTTAGGTTTTTTATATTTTAGCTAATGTAGTGATGTTTATTTATAATTAAATTTAAGTTTTTTCATGTAAATGTATACATCTATAATTTTATTTTTTTCCACAATTCAATAAATGTGATCTACATTTTGTTATGTTTATAATTTGGTAAATTTGATGTATTTAAATTAAATTTAAATCTACATGTGGTTTCAATATTGATGATGAAATCTTAAGTAATGTTGATATCAACAAATTCGGGCCCAAAAACTCGACCATGCTATATGATATCATGTTGGATTTTTGAAACTTGAAAAAAAATGAATCAATGGAAACATAAACTCAAATTTTGGAAGCTTTGATAAAGTCCAAGAAGCTGAAAGAAGTTTTTTCATTATTAGGTTTAAAGAAGTCAACAAAAGATACAAAGGTGAAGCATAATGTTTTTTAAAATTGAGTTGATGCATTAAAAACTTTGGGAATATCACAATCAATGGATGTTAGTGTTGCATGTAAAGCAATACAAACAACAATTATTTCATCCACTACTACAAGAAAACATTTAACAACACAAATGGAAAAAGTATTGGGAACCATGTGATAAACATTGTACAAGAATAACAAATTTTGAATGAAATTAGACACAAATGATGAACTTGCTTGTTGAGTGATTATTTGTAGGAAACCATACGAAAATGAACTTCTAGAATGTGTTGGATCTATGGTGCATGGGTATTGAGTGACAAATTTTCATGTTTCACCAAATGAAACGGATGTGATCTGGAAACGAAAAGCACGAGGTTGGTATGAAACCATTGCGAAACATATATTGGAGATAACTCAAATAGAATTGTTTGATAAATTAAAAAGGAACATGGTGATATTGATATCCAAATCAACACATTTGTGTAACATAAAACATTGTATGTTAGGTCTATCGTTGTCCATGATGCATGTTGTTGTTGTTAACATGTGAAAACATTGAATTATATTATGACGCTTACCTTGATTTTGGTAAAAATGTTTGGCCAAATTCTCCTCCTTTGTCCACAATCTATGATTTCATATCCCAAATTTTACGTGAAAGAGAAGGTGATGAGTTATTTTACTAGAAACAATGTATTGGTGGAAAGAAATGCAATCATTATGGAAATTTGGCTTTAGTCCATTCCAAGTTCCCTATTTATATGAATAACCCATCATTGTCAAATCTAACACTCAATTGGAGGACATACACATATGTCCTTCTCAATGTTGTTCATTTAAATGATATTTCTAAAAGGATTGATTTGCAATAGGACAAAATCCATGTAACGGATTTCTTGAACATTTTTGAAAAGTAGATTTATAAATACATTAAGAACTCACATGATAGGGCCAAGTGGCAAGAACTATAGTTCAAATCACACACACACACACATATATATATATATTCAGTATGTATTATTTTTCTAGTGGTTGATTTTGCTGAGAATTACACATTTTCTACACAAAAAGAGATACAGTGTGAATATTATCATTCTAACTAGGTCTCTATACTTGCATGTTCTATATAGACATGCTCAACACAACGTTGATGATATATAAAGCAACAATGACAATCGTCACGTGATCAAAGAATACCATTTCTATATTAGTGGTGATTGTACACATGATACACATTTTATTCAACATTATTTTGATATAATCTATGATTCATTTAAACAACGTGGGGTTGAATTCAATGAACATTGGACATGGTTAGATGGATATGTAGGTAAATTTAGATCCTCATGATCATTCTTTTGGTTGTTTCAAATTCAAAATAAATCAAACATTAACCATATTTGGAATTTCTTTGAGATTGGACAGGTAAATTGAGAGCATGATGGTGTAGGGTCATGTGTAAAATGGTTAATTTGAAGGTGGTAGATGAACCACTTTATTGACCGATCTGTATCAGTTGATCAAGTTGTTCAATATTGTACATGGAATTTGAGCCACAAAAATAATAAATGATCTAATGATGTGTGCATGTGTGTATATAATGTATTTGCAAATTTTATTTTAAGTAAATTGGTTGTTATTTCATTATTTTTAGTGATGATTGGAATGTCAACTTGTTTTTAAAACATATTTTCCCTTCAAACCTACATATTCTTCAATCCACAGATTCTTTTGGAATATTGGAATCAAATATGTAAATAATTAAATTCCATATGATACTAGCACCATACGCGGAGCTAGAGAGTTGCACTAAATTAAGACAAAGGCTTTCCAAAATGTGTTTTCATTTGATAGAAGGAAGAAAGTACAATTTTATCGAATTTGCGTAGAGGACACATAATCCACAAAGGCTTGTATTGAAAACATAATTGATAGATATGTTAAACCTTCGAAACATACAAAGATTATTCAAAAGAGGAAAATACCACTTGCAACCTTGGAGGTGTTGGAATAAAAGGACACTATGGTATCCATTGATGGTGATAGAATTTTTTTTCTTGTTAAAGAATGTGATATTCCACATGTGGAATATTTTTATTTTTGTTTTTTATGTACGTACTTATGCATATACAAATTGAAAATGATCTCATTGATAATTTGAGGATGAATTTGGCACATGGTTGTGTATGTAGGTGGTGTCTTCACTATGGGTACACAATTAGACAATAAAAATAAAGTAAAATATTAATTGATGTGATGCACACGGAGAAAACGAAAGTTACTACATGATAGATATTTTATATATGAAAGATGATATATCATATTAAAATGATATATTTTTCAATAATAATATGAAATTGAGAACCATATTCACTTTCAATACTTTCAACTAGATGTTATAAGTTGTTAATATAGTCACATGGTATGCACTATTAGGATATTTACACACTGAGGAGTTATTTAATATCAACTTGGTATAATTTTTCCTTAGGTTAAAGTGTGTTACTTAGTGTGTTTCTTTAGTATGCATTTGTAATTTGATGGTCACGATATGTTCCATTTTGGAATACTGAGAGGGGGCGTGAATCAGTATTCAACATTAATTACCACTTTTGATAAGAACATGTAAATATTAAATTTGTCAACAATATATCATTTATGATTGCATTCAATATATCATGAGCAATACCAATCAATAGTGCATAACAAATAACCATAGGTACATAGTACACTAGAATTTAAGTGGAACCCCAAGTGGGAGAAAACCACATAATGCTTTCTTATATATCAAATATTACATTCTTAGGAAGCACCAACTTTCAAATTATCTAGAACCAACTAGAAGGAGGCTCCAACCCCCTATTTATAGGATCCAACATGAAGGAAGATACAACTCCCTGTATTCTCCAACTACAACTGGAAGGAGGCACCAACCCTCTAGTTTACAGGATCTAACCTAAAGGAAGCTACAACTCTCAATGTTCTCATTTCCAACTGGAAGGAGACTACGAACTTGTGATTTATAGGCTCCAACCTGAAGGAATCTCCAACTCCATGTATTCTTCGGCTCCAACCGGAAGGAGGCTACGATCCCCTTTGCTTGCCCCATCCTCCCATCCTAAAATATAAGTGTAGACTCAAACTTTAACTACCACTAATACTGTCACTGTCACTGTCACTGGTACATCAACCTTTCATTGTCAAACTATCACTGATATACCATCATCATCCTATCACTGCCACTGATACTCAACATCAACAAAACCAGATGCACTCACATAGATCATAATCCAATATAATCACAAAACATCTCTCAAACCGATGTCCAACATCAACAAAACATGATTTTAGTCATATGCCAAATATGGACTAAGCATGTACCAATATCACCAAGAATTTCCTCAACATGTATCATATCATGATCAAGGTATGTGTCTCAACCATGTACAGAAACATCAATGATATGCAACCAACCATATACCTCAAGCATGTGCTATATCCATAAACCATGTACCAAAACTTGTACCATAACATCCATCATCCCTGTACCAAAACCTGTAGAATATAATGCATCAATTATGTACTAAAAACCTGTACCATATCACCCATGTACCAAGATATGTCTCAAACATGTAAACATATACCAAAGTGTATCTCAAACCATGTTCCTAACATCCAAGATGCAACTCAAATCATCTGCCAAAGGATATGCCATAAACCATGTACAATGATATGTACCTCAACTGTATATCATATCACTCATGATATGTCTCAACCATGCCATAAACCATGTGCCATAAGATAACATCAATGATGTGCCTCAACCAAGTAGTAAACGACATGCCTTATACATATGACATAAAATCCAAGATCATATAACAAGTGTATTCCTCAACCATGTGAAAAAAATCCTCCAAGACATGCCTTAAGCATGTACCAAAAAATCTATGATACAACCCTCAAACAAACACATAAAAGGCATACCTTTACTCATGAAGAAAATATGAAGCATATCATTTCAGACCAACAGACCAACCTGGTGTTGAGGGGTCCTAAATCCCTTTAAATCAACAATGGGAGCCAAACCCGCCATCAAGGCCCAATTAGACTCTGAAACGTTTAATAGTGGAATGGATCTCTAGATCTTGTGATCCGACCAATTAATTGATGGTATTTACGTAGTGATTTACAAGATATTTTCTTGTGAAAACTCCTCGTTCAATTTGAACGTTCTCTTTTTGTATTTTCTCTTATTAGATGGCTCTGATAAAAAGATAGGTGCTGATATAAACCAGTTGGGTAACAAGGGGGGAAGATTTACTATTGAGGAAGGCTAAGCTCGGGATAACCCTCGTGCTCAAGCATGTAGACAACGATTTTCACACCTATGACAAGCCAAGTACAAATACATCAACTTGCTGGTATTTCAATTATTGAAAGAAAACATACATGTAATAAAATGATGGCAAGAAAATTAGTTTCCTTAGCTCTAATCACTAATCACATATTAACACAATGATTTTCTTTCCATCATTAAAGATAAGAATTATAAAAATATTGAATCGGCTAACTTATCAATAGATTCAAAAAATCTTACTCATTACAACATCCATTCATGAGATAAAGTCAGAAGTAAATCCTCTTTATGATACAATCATACATGCCTTTGATGTAAAACAAAAACTTATCTCTGGTCCTAAACCAGACTTCTCAATTAAGTTAGCTCTGAAATGGTTGTTTACAATTCCCAAAAATGAGGGTCTTTGCAAAAACCATCGACCTCTTCTAAAAGGTCAACCCTCTTATTTATAACAAATTATTATCTAAAAATAACTATCAGAAGTGAAAGCTAAGTAAAACAAAACATCTCCACATGGCACTTTCATCTCTCTGTCTTATAAGATTTATCAAATGGTTTCACTTAAGTGGATGACTCTTCTCATACTCTAACCATTTGACGAAGAGTTCCTCGCATGTGTTGACATACGAGAATCTGTGTTGGTCCATCAGGGACGAAAGGATCTCCTTTATCTCCACTGCCCAGGCCCAATACTTGACTACTTTAGCACTTAACTGTTGTAATACTGCCTGAGCCTTGATTGTGTGCTTCATGAACTACTGTATTGGACTTGGTGTTATGTTTTCTACCTTTTCTATCTCTGCAATCCATGATGAGTCTTGATCTACATGTTGTTTGACTATGTCATGCAAGTCGACAAAGTCCTTAGGTGAGCCTAATTTTGGGAGACCGATGTCACTCATTGCTGGATTGATCTTGGTCCAGCTTCTTTCACAATCGACTTGTTTCTCTTGAATCTCCCACTGAGGTTCTTGGGCCATCTTCGCCCAGTATTCGACCGACTTCCTTATGCGATCAATGTTGTTGTCCCTAAGCACCCGAATGTTGTTCTCTTTAGTGTCTCGGCCCTTTTGAACCATGCTGATGTAATAAATTATTTCCACTTTTTGGTGGGCCTTCTAATACCATCTTTCCATGTATTTTCACGTCGCTAGCACCATGAGGGTGTCATATTGGAAGTCAGATATCCCTGCAGTGAAAAGGTGCCTCTCACTCGTGAATTTGCTGTAGGCATATTGGAATTTTCTTCTCAAGAATAACATGGCCTATGTAGAGTCCTGATAGTATTTCACCAAATGGAATAGATTCTACAACTCCTTTAGAGAAACGAACATCTCCTCTTCATATTTCCTTTCTCTATCTAGGGTGGAATCTGTGATTTCCATTCCTGCACCAATAAGCTCAGACGTCTTGGCATGTTCTGTACTGATCAATTTTTCCTCTGTGGTGATGACGATGGAACTATCCAAAGTAAGATTCATTTTCTTAGTGGTTATCTTCATGATGGATTTCCTCTTTTGGTTGTAGGAAATGGCTTGTATATCATCAACCTCATCCATAGGTTCAGGGATTCATTGCTCTCCCCAAGTAAGAGTGTTTCACAGGCCCCCGACGATGTATATTTGTTCAAGATTGGGTTCCTGAACCTCTTTTGTATGTCTCGATGGTTCAACCTCTAGTTTCTTCTCATCGGGTGGTAAATTACTTTTCAATACCGAGGAATTATGGGTAGGTTCGGTACTCACTTGGTAATTGTATGTTGAGATGCCAATTTCCTGTTGTAGAATTTTTCCTTCTTGTTCACTCGATCCTAGCTCATTTCTCAAGTTGTCCATTGGGGTTCTCGGTGTATTGAGTAGCTGAGTGTCTAGAAAACTTTCGACCTCCTAGTAGCTCAATGGAAGGATTTGAATTGTAGCATCGAGAGCTGTGGAAGATGCTTTCTCGGGTTCCTTTTCCTCTGTAATATACACCGAAGTTACTAGGGAAACCTATGAACTCTCCTCATCATCATAGATAGTTATTAAAATATGCAAGGAGTTTTGTACACTATCCCTACTTGGTGTCCTTGATATATTAGGATGAGTTGAAATTCCCCCTCGTGATCTGATCTATGGTGGGGGAATTTTAGGATTTTCTAGCCCAGTGATTCCTTCAAGTTGCATCAGCTTTGAGCCACTCGGATCTCCTCTGCTTGTGATTGGGTTGTCAGTGGGAACCCTCATCATTTCTATGAGATTTGGGTCGTTATGCAACTGATCAATGACCCTTTGTGCCTCTAGCACCTAGAGAAATCCCCTTGATTGTGCCTCTGGTGTCAATAAAAATCCATTTCTCTATGCCTTTGTTGCCCATACCTCTTTGATTTCTTCCTTGGATCTGAGGGCCTCTTAGGCATGGTCATGTTTGGGTTGGCCATCCTTTGCACTACCTTGTCCCAATCCTGGGTGCACTCTGTGAAGATTCCATCCTCAAACTTATCATGGGCATATGACCAACAGGATGACACCCGTGAAGGATCTTGGAGGACTAGGCATTTAGGGTCGTTCTTGTGAAATCATCCTGTTGGGAACCTGAATTCAAGTTGGCTTAGCCCTTCTTGTTTGGCTTGAGCAGTATCCTTTACTAGATAGAATCCCACATGGAAATTGTAGGGTATGAAATCTCGTTTCTTGTCTTTGACCAATGTGGCGTTATAGCCCTGCAAGATGGTCTGACAATAGATTTCCCCCACAACGAGATAGTCTGGGACATGAGAGGGTAGGATATGTGGTGCTCCGGTGGCCCCAAACACCCTGATGTAGGTTGAGCGCTCCTCCAAGTACCATTGGCCTACCTTGGCTATCATTTTATTGGCTTCCGCAGATAGTCTTGGGAATTCCTTCTTAAAAATAATAAAGTAGACATGAATTGGGAGTTTTGCAACATGCCAACTTAGATCTACGTTGGTGAAGACATTCCTTGCACACTTGACATTGAGCAAGTACGAGGCCATGTAGAAAGCTAGTGCCTCTCCTTCCTTCGATGAATGAGCTTGCTGTATACATGTGCTCAACTATTTTGAGATTATCACTCCCCAATTGAAGCTTCTCTCGACGATCGCCACTGTGTATGACAAAGGCATCCATGCTTCCAAAAACTTGGAGAAATCATTTTCTCCATATAGCCCGTAGATGAGAGCCATCAAATAGATGTATGGATCCCTCAGGTTGATTGTCCCATACCATCCATTGATTTGATTGGTGAACTTGTTGTCTTCTCTCTACCATGAAGCCATCAACCGGATGGTGTCATGGAATTCATATAACTTCATCACGAAGTCTGTGTTGAGACGCTCTTCTGGGTCCCTGAGCTTGTAGTATTTCTGGACTTCTGTCGGGAGGAAACATCTGATGAATCCACCATTATCATCGATGATAAAGCACTTCTGCCTGTATGTATGGTTGATGAGCCATTTCAGAACCTCTATGTAGGGGAAAATGAGGTTTCTTCTTTCCACCATGTGTAAATATGATCGTCAGATGTTGGGGAACACCTGGTCATCGAGCGCCCTTACGTCCGGGTTGATGTGTGGGATATACTCTAGGAATTCTTCTTGGTTGATTCTATTGAATAGATCCCCCCACTGTGGGATCGCTACCTTGGATTCGGTTCTTGCCTCTATATCACCAAAGGCCAAAGGCTGGACAAAATATTTCTTCTTTGTTTTCTTGATGACAGGCTCTGCCTTAGGAGCGTACTCCAACTGCTTCACAATCCCTGGAGAAGAACCTTCGCCAATCTCAACTTATTTAATCTTTGGTGCTCTGGACGAGTGCCTAGTGGTTGGATTTCTCGGCGACATTCTTCCTACAACTAGAGAAGATTTTAGAGACTTTATAAGAAACAGGATGATCATATATAAATTATAACCAACAAATTGACAGAATTGGATACATACCTGTGAAGCTTGTTAAACCTATTTTTTAAAATATAAATGGGTCAGTATAGTCTCGAGTTTCTCTCTTTGCTCCTTCAGACACTCTGGAATTCACTTACATGCAGAATGAATTTTTTCAAAATGGTTCTATATATTTAAACATGGATGATCTTACCGTGTCGTGTCAGCCATTCAATTCAGATTATGAGTGAAGTTTTAACAAATTTTTCGCTGGATGTTAAGAGGTGTTTAAAATTAATTTCATCTTGGGTTGACGACGGAGGCATGTGTGGTAATGTGGTCTATCGACGATTTTAAAATGTTGTTGTCTAATTGACGCATGGGGTAGCAACTAATGCGGGATCAAGAATTAACTCATTCCTTAAATGTCCAAAATCTGATCATATCTAATGCCGCAAAAATCCCATTGTTCCATTCTTTCAGTTGGTGGATCGGGGGTCGGGATTGTGCTGTGAGAATTTTCGTTGATATCCTCTTGCAAAATCTCTGACGCTGATCGTTCTTTCCGTATAGAGATGACATGGAAAAGCTGACTAGGAGGTGTGACTAGGACCTAGGGAACCAAAAATGACTTGGGACAAAACTAGACCGTACGATCCTCTTATGTGGTAAAGACACGTGTCATTCGAGACTAGTGGCTTCATTCGCTTGTGTCAGTCAGAGTTGGGACTTTCTTTATGCCATACATTTCTAAAACCCAAAAATAACTTGCCGACGCCCGAAAGTGTCAAGGATCAATGATCGACGATAAACCTACTCAAGTGCTCTCGGGTTAGCTCCCTTAAAAAAGTCTCGATGCCGAAAACTTATCGGGGATCGACCATGGGGGATAACTTTATTGCGGTCGAAATGATTGTTGTGATCTTTCTGGATTTCCTCTGATCCCGATAAGGCGCATCGGGTATCGGCTATCGACATTTTCTTTACGTCTTTTGTTAATGTCTGTCTTTCTTGTATTTTGCCAATTCCAAAGGGGATCGTCTATGTCTCGAACCTTTACGCGAACAACTTACATAAACCAAGACCACCTTCTACCGATGCCGATGAGGATAGACGCTCAACGACTATTGTTTTTGTGTGGTTCCTTTACTCACTTTAATTATTTCTGACGTCGAATCTGAGCGCGTTACATGAAGTGTTTAGCTACTGATTCTTAATTTGGGTGTTAATATCCTTTAGACATGAGGCTTCACAAGTTCAAAATAACCATACTAGGTGGTAAGGGACATGAAAACAAGCAATGATAAACCATTTCCCAAAATGAAATCGAGTCATACAAATGAAGAAAACAAGTGGTACCAAAAAAGTGACAAAAAATTGATAAGGATTTTAGCGTGTGTTGAGTGCTCAACAAATGGCAACTTATTGGGTTAAAGAAGAATCTTTGTTCCTTCCCTGACCTTATTTGATGCAAAACATGGTTAGGAAATTGAATATTTTTTTATTAGAGACTCTTCTATCTTTGCGTTTGAAATTCCTGGGTTGGTGAATTTGGGCCTACCTATGGAGTTTCAACCTTTATTCCACCTTCGTTTCCTTTGAACATGACCCATGCCCTCTTTTGAAAACAGTTGAGTAAAGAATTCACTGGCACCAGGCCCTTTAGTTATCATAATTCACTTGCTACGGTGTTGCTTTGTTTCCAGCGAGTGTCCATAGCCCTGTCAGAGTCACCCCGATGTCATAGACCTTGCTCCGTTGCCAGTGAGAGTCCATAGAATTGACAGAGTTATCTACATACCCTCTCGTACTTTGCACTCATTTGATATGATTGATTTTATTTCGATAGAATTCCCTGAGAGAGTGGGAGAGGAGGACGTTTGTTATTTGAAAAATGGGATGGTTAAGGTGATTTTTTTGCTAGCTCTATCTTGAGGTACATGTGGTCCTTTCTATATTACCATATTTCCCTTAGGTTTTACCAAACCACCAGGTGGACACTTCGTCACTTTTCCACGGTTGTTTCTTTTCACAGATTAGATACAAAACTCCTTCAAAACTACTGCAATTCTCCTAGCACTTCTTGTGTTGTATGTAATCATGAGTTAGTTATAGAGTTTATCATACCGCATGAACTAAGGTCAACCAATGTCTTGCGGAACACAAACTTCAAAGCATAAAAAATACTATAAAAAATAAAAATGAAGGACTTTGCAATCAACCCACTTAAAAACAAAATAGCATGCAAACACACACATTTTTTATTTATTTAAAAGAAATATTGTTTTAGGGATTGGCCATTCACCGGGAGGGTGTTAAGTTCCCCCCTCATATTTTGCAACCGATACGTTCCTATCCCAAGTTTCTTGGCTATCTGAAAAGTTCCAAGCCATAGATTTTGAAACTTCAAATGTTTTCCTTTTGTTTCATTTTCCCTAAGTCTCCTACTTTAAAATTCTTCTCTTTAGCCTTGTGTTTGTCAAACCATCTTTTGACTGTCTGCTGGTGAGCAATGAATTTAGATTTTTCTTTCTCCCTTTCTTCTTCAAGCATGAGAAAGGTATCAATTCTCTGTTGAATCAATGATGAGGGATATCCTCTAGAACCCTGAGCAAGTTGAAGAGATCGAATATATAGCTCGTTTGGGAGAATGGCTTCTTGTCCGTATACTAGAAAGTATGGGGAATTCCCTATATATTCCTTGGGTGTTACCCTATCGGCCCATAAGGCTTTATGTAGTGAATTATGCCAATTCTTGTAATTGTCTGCAACTGTTTTCTTTAATATCCTCACTAGGTTCTTATTGGTTGATTCTTCCACTCCGTTCCCCTGTGGATAGTATTTTGCAGAGTATATGATTATGATTCCTTTTTCTAGAGCGAGCTCTGTTAAAATGGTGGAAGAAAAATAAGCGACATTATAAAAAAAAAGAACGAAAGGAATGTCGAACCTTGTGATCAACTGTTGTTCTATGAATTGTATTACCATCTTTTCATTTATATGAGTCAGAGGGACAACCTCTGCCCATTTCGTGAAATATTCCGTGGAAGTCAATATGTATCTATGTTGCTTTGAATAAATTGGTGTAATTTCTCATATGACATCTAACCCCCATTGCTTGAATGGTCTGGAGATGGCCACAGGTTGGAGTGGGACAACTACTCTCTTTTCCCTCCCCGTGCTCATTTGACAAGTTTTATCGTTTCTAGTGTGTGTGTTGGCGTCTTTAAACAGAGTAGGCCAATAATAGTTGGCTCTTAGTATCTTGTGAGCGATGTTATTCCCTGCAAAGTTTCTTCCTGTGGGACCATCATCGAGTTCCTTCTGAACTTTGTCTATGTCTTCTCATTCAAGATACCTTAAAAGTACCCCATCATAATGAATGCTGAAGAGAACCGAATTTATGAGATGATATTGTGCCGATTTTAGTCTGAGAGCTCTCCTTTCATTAGAGTTTAGGTTTTCTGGGCAAGTCCCATGGTGCAAGAGATAAGATAATTTCCCATACCAATATTCCTACCCTGGGGGTACATATGAAGCTTCACTATACCATGATGCCAATTCATTCTCCCACTTGGGGTCTTCATTTACATGGTCCTGGGCTTCTGCTTCCAGTTTACATAATCCTTGTCCCTTAACCAGTTTGGCAGGTTTTTTCATAGAGATCAAATTCTTGGACCACTGCCATTCAGTTCCCTCTTCTTTCCCCCATCTCCTGCTGAGTGAATATGGATCAGACTGAGGGATGAGGCACAATGAATTTGGTATGGTTCTTTAGGATGTAAGATCTGAAGTGTTTCACTGCCTTGTACACTGCATAAGCCTCCTTGTCTATAGCTGGGTAATTTAGTTTGGCCCCTTGGAGATTATTTCTCATAAATGAGACCTAGGCCTCATTGTTGTCATCACTCTTCTGAGTCAATACTGCAACTAACTATTGGTCAGAGGAAAATGTGTAGAGGAAGAAATATTTTCTAAATTAGGGAATTCGAAACATTGGAGCTTGAGATATTGCGGTATTAATATTGTTGAAAGAACCTTTTCGTTCATCATCCCACTTAAATTCAACATATTTGTGGATCATATTTTGTAAGGGTTTGATAGTTTGAGAGAAATCAAAGGTGAATTTTCTCACAAAATTGAATTTCCCGAAGAAGGATTCCATAGCATTTTTGTTATGGGGTAATGGAAGCTGAGCTATAATGCTAATTCATTAGGGATATATGTGAATTGTTGCTTGAGATATAATATGACCTATTAGTTTCCCTTCCTCAACACCAAAGATAGTATTCTTAGGGTTTAAGGATATACTATATTTCCTACACCTTTCAAAATTCAGGGTCAAGTGTTGGATGTGATCTTCTCTATTCTTTGAATACACAGTGACGTCATCCAAATAAAATACTACACATTTTTTGATGAGTCCCCAAAACTCTATGTCCATGGCCTTTTGGAAGGTTTCCCCTACATTGATTAAGCCAAAGGGCATGATTTTATAAGCAAAGGTTCCCCACTTAGTCTGAAAGGTAGTTTTCAATCGATCTTCCTCTGAAACTAGAACCTATTTGTAGCCTAAAAAACCTTCCAACAAGGAGAAAAATCTATGAACCAGACATGGTTTGCAAGAGTTTCTCCATCGGTGCAACTGGATAGTTGTCCATTTCTAATGCTTTGTTGAGGTTTCTGAAATCCACACATAGAAGGATCTCTCCATACTTTTTCTTGACAGGAACCAAATTTTCTACCCATGCAGAGTGTCTAACTTGGAATATAATTTTAGCATCTAGTAATTTCTTCAACTCCTGACACATGAGAGGATCCAGAGATGGCTGGTACTTCAAGACCTTTTGTTGGAAGGTTTCTACTATGGTTTTTAATAGGATCATGTGTTGAATGATACGCGTATCATAAGTCTTCAGATCTTGGTAGGACCATGTGAAAAAATCTTGATATTCTCTGAAAAGTTTGAGATAGGCCGTCCTTTCTTCTTTAGATACTGTCTTGTTGAGATTTATGTTCTTAGGGTTCTCCAAGGTTCCTAGGTTTATAGTTTCATACATGGGATAGGAACTCCCTATATTTGTGTTCGTTGATCCCTTAAATCTTTCCCTTAAGTCAAATAGGTTCTCTAAATTGGCTACCCCTTTATGTATTGTGTGAAACCTTGATTTGTTAGTCAATTGATCTGTTTCAACTCTTTGTACATGGGGATCAGTTTCTATTAGTTTCTCTCGAAATATTTCATCGTCAATGGCCAGATCCTTAAAATTATCCTGATTGGTTAAAAAGTTTATGATCTGTTCATCTCCTTCAAAGACCTTCCAATTAGAGATATTGCTGGGTACTGACGGTTTGTAGAGTAACTCTACTATGAAATGGGAGGCTTCATAGTCTTCTAAAGGGGATATCCTTGAGGCAGCGGTGTCTAGAGAATCAACAAGAGTGTTATTTTTTCTGGGGATCATTGTAATGTTGAAGGCTTCAAAATGTTTTATTAGTCTGTGCACTTCCTATTGACAATTCCTCAGGTGGGGAGAGTTGCAGTGTATAGTGTTCCTTACTTGTCTAATGATGATTTCAGAGTCTCTGAAAACATTTAGTTCCTTAATGTTTAATTCTACAACTTTCTTTATCCCTTGTACTAGAGCTTCATACTCGACGGTGTTGTTTGTGCATTCAAATTCTAGTCTGCAGGATAGGAAATTTCGTTTACCTTTCAGATCAATGAGGATACACCCTGGCCCTGAACCTTCTTGCGATTTAGATCCATAAAATTATAAGGTCCAAACTTGTGAGAGAAATCCATCGGTTTATTTTTTCCTACCGCTTTCCTCCTTTCCTCCTATCTGCTCTGTGGTTTTTAACAGAGGTTCTTGACAGAAGAGGATTTCTTCTGTCATCATCGACAAATGTTCTTGAAAAGTCATTTCAGATTTTTGAGTAAGAGGGACATCAGATGAGAGAGGTCATAAATTACCAAAGTAAGAGTCACATGAGTAGTTTCCTAGCACGGGGAAATCTACCAAAGAGGGTTCATTGAGGGCTTCTAAATCGATGACAGTATGTTCATTGAGGGATTCTAAAGGGATTCTAAATCATGTTTTCATGTCCCTTCAATGACAACCAAAGGTGAGCCCAGTCTGTGCTAAAATATCCATTCAACTTATCAGACCAATCTCGACTAAGTAGTAGTCCATAAGCTTCTAGTATATCTACCACAATGATGTTAATTACTTGAACAAATTTTGGGTGTGTTTCCATTCTGATCATGACATCCTTGAGCTTTCCCATAACTTTCACCTGGGTTCTATCTAGTTGTATCACATGTTTATCACTTTTGAGAGGGATTGTGTTTAATTTCTTGCATATAGATAATGGCATAACGTTAGAGGATGCTCCTGAGTCAACCAAACAATTATGGAGGTTTATGTTGAAGACTTCAAATTTCAAGAGGATCGGTGGGACAAAAGGATTTCCCTTTTTATCTTCAGAGAAAATGTTTACAGTTGGATTATTTCTTAGATCTAAGAGGGATGTATTTTCTCCTCGGTCAATGATTTTTGTATGATTTTCTACTGACTTCAATGCTTGTAACATAAATTCCTTTTGCTGAGGGATTCTACACATGTCCATAACTGATATATTTGCCTTCAATTTTTCAAATCTTCTACTCTGTTGTAGTCTAGCTTGGGAGATTCTCGTGTATGGATGTTTATAGGATTTCTTCGGGAGATAAAAGGTGCTTTCAGGTGATTAGAAGTTGGTTTTCCTCCCGAAGTTTGGACAGTAGTAAGGTCGTTTGAGATAGGCTGACCCCTACTTTGTGTTTGCACAATCAAGACCTCAGTAGGTGGTTCTTGAACCTCAAATAGATCATTGGAAGGAATCGGTAGGTAAGGGTTCCATAGCAACATGGTGTTTTATTCCGGTGGGTCAAATTTTTCCTCATAAACAATATTCATCGTTGAGCCGCTTGATTATTTAGTAAGGGAATATTAATTTAGGAAATGATTGGCCATCAAATTCATGGCATGCACCCATTGTGGACACTCTCTTTCAGAATGTTTCTCCTAGTGATAGGTACAGAAAGAGTCAGATGCTACATTTACTAGGTCAATGTTTAAGTTGGATGGGGGAGTTTCAATTGCTTTGAATGGTGGATTTATTTAAAAAAAGGGTTTATAGGGTATTTGGCCTTGGTTTCCTTCCCCTGCACTTTTTTTTTATGTCTATGATTTCATTTGAAAACTTCTTTATCATCCATTGTAGGTCCTCTATGTCTCCACTTCCCGTTTCGGGACCTTGTTCTATTTTCTTCCCTCCGGGCCTGGTCAATAAGAGTCCTCTCCTGGGAGGAGGTTGGAATTCCTTCTTAACTAATGAGACCTGGCCTTCTTTACATCCCTTCATTTGGAATTCTATTGTTTTGGCTTCCTAAAAATTCTCAGCTAAGGTTGTTTTGGAAGCCCTCTTCATAAAAATGGAAATGGAAGTAGGGAGAGTATTAGCGTATACTTTGATTTGCAAATCCTGAGTGGGATTAGCTTCGGGTTGAAATTTGTTTAGGATAAAGGGATTCCAACCCTTGGGTCCCATTGATGTTGCACTACCTCTTACCACCACATAGATAGACTCTTTCCATGTTCAGTATGAGATCGACAAATCCACTAGATTCATTGAGAAGATTCAACACATCTGCCAATAGGTCCATGAGATTTTGCAGAAAGCCAATGCTAAGTACAATCAACGCCATGATCAACACAGGGTACCGTACCAATTTCAGTTTAGAGACAATGTCTGGTTACATTTGTAGAAGGAACTTCTTAAAGGGCCTCATCGAAAGCTCTGCCCACTTTTCTATGGGCCTTACACCATCCCTAAGGCTGTGGGTAGCAATGCTTTTGAGATCAACACTCACCTTTCCTTGGCTTGCACCTAGTGTTCAATGTGGACCTCCTTTAGCCATATTTTCCACCGTTATTGGACACCTCATAGATTGTCGAACAACTGACACTAACAGAGCTCAATATTGACTGCATGGAACAAGAATCCACTAATCATATAGTGGACACATAGGTCAAGGGCACTCACCAATAGATGATCCAACTTTATTGGGTTGTCAAGGCAAGGAAACTCCTACACCAAGGAAAGTGGCTCACCCGGGGACAAATTCAGTAGAAATTTCCTCACCTAATGGGGGAACTCAATGCAATGGAGACCATTGCTTCTTAAGGGGGGAGGAATGATCCAGGTGGATATTGGTGGCCACCAACCTATTCCAACTGGATCCTATTGACAATTTTTGGTTCAACACGTTATTCTGTACTTCTTTGTAATTGTGGGTTCTACACTTCTGGGGTTGTCTAAATACCTACAGATATTTGAGATGGATATTGGTGGCCTCCCAACTAATCCAACTGGCTTGTTTTTTATGTTTTCATGTTAGCACATCTTGATGTACTTTCAGGGCCATTTTGGGGCCAGATTTTTTTTTTTTTGGCTCGCCATGGTCAAACTGTAGATGGAGTCAAATTTTGATGGAACAATGTGTACCTTTCTAATAGACCTTTCCAACGGGATAACACACACCTAAAACCTAGTTCGTATGCAAACTTTACGACCCTGGGAAGTTGAGATACCAACTTACTCATCGAAGCCACATAACTTTTGACGTTTCATCTCTTAGGGTTAGGTTTTTGGATGTCTAGGGTTTTGGAATTCATGAGTAATATAAAAAAGGCCTCTAGAGCCTCATTGTAATCATCATACTCAGAAGGATGTGCATAACAGCCACATCTCTTCTCAAATATAACTACCACCATTCGACCAAGTGTTTCAGTTTTGCAGTTTTACAGTTTCATCCTATTTCATTTATTCAATAGAAGATATTGTTCACTGGATATATGTGTTGTTCTTCATATATATGTGTTTATTGTATTAATTTTGTTAATCAGTTCATTCTGCTCCTAAATGCGGATCAATATTGAATATTCATTTCACTCATTAATGTTGAGATTAAAATGAAATATATATACATTGTAGAAAAAATAAATAAAATTAACAAACCATAACCAAATCATAGAGAATTGGCATGGATGGAAAGTAGATTCGATTTTGAATCTAAGCAAATCATGCCTGACATTAAATTTTTAGTATTTCATAATGTCTGCTCCTTTAAAATTTGGAGAAACTTGGAAGAAACTATTTTTTAAGGTAAAAGGATATAAAATTATACTTGCAATTTCATTTGAGGTTGAAGGTATTTTGGGCTATAAAATTTTGTAGCTAAAATTTCTATTTGCAATTTCTTTTGAGCTATAAAATTTTTAAGCTTAAGATACTTGAGTCATTTTTTAGATGGAAGCTATTTTTGGTTATAAAAGTATGTTTTTTTCTTGACCTATAGATTAAAGGTATTTTGGGCTATAAAATTTCAATTGCAAGTTCTTTTGAGGTTGAAGGTCTTTTTGAATATAAAATTTTGTAGCTAAAATTTGTACTTGCAATTTCTTTTGACCTATAAAAAATTAAAGCTTGAGATACTTGCAATTTCTTGAAATTGAAGCTCTTTCTTGTTTTAAGATTTTGGCTTTTTATTGATAGGCATAGATTGAATAATCAGGAGGAATAAAATATATTTCCAAAAGAAATTTTATCGCACTCAAGATGATGCTTCCCATAATGCTAAGCATACGATCTACATGGAAAACAATAAACGTTCGAGAATTGAAAATGCAAGTGATGATAATATAAACAAGGTTTTGCATCTTAACGTTGATGAAGATGATGTTGAAAATTGAAGAACATAAAACCAAGACAAAAATAGATATGTATATATTATAATATACACATAAAATTGATGTTTACAGTTTAATAACTTATTATGTCTATAGTTGATTGTAATTTTGAAAATACTTCACACCAAACAAAAAGGGATTTGCATATTAATGTTGACAGAGATGATGTTGAAGATAAAATGAATAGTAAATTGAGCCAAGTGTTGGTATGGATATATGTTAATATGTACACCATGAAATTCATCTTTAGAATTCAATCAATTATTATGTTTATAGTTGATTTTTTAGGTTTTTTATATTTTAGCTAATGTAGTGATGTTTGTTTATAATTAAATTTAAGTTTTTTCATGTAAGTATATACATCTATAATTGTTTTTCTTTTCACAATTCAATAAATGTGATCTACATTTTGTTATGTTTATAATTTGGTAAATTTGATGTATTTAAATTAAATTTAAATCTACATGTAGTTTCAATATTGATGATGAAATCTTAAATAATGTTGATATCAACAAATTTGAGTCCAAAAAAACCCGACCATGCTATACAATTTCATGTTGGATTTTTAAAACTTGAAAAATAAAATAATCAATGGCACATAAACTCAAATTTTGGAAGCTTTGATAAAGTCTAAGAAGCTAAAAGAAGTTGTTTCATTATTGGGTTTAATGAAGTCAACAAAAGATACAAAGGTGAAGCATAATGTTTTTGAAAACTGAGTTGATGCATTAAAAACTTTGGGAATATCACAATCAATGGATGTTAATGTTGCATGTAAAGAAATACAAACAACAATTATTTCATCCACTACTACAAGAAAACATTTAACAACACAAATGGAGAAAGTATTGGGAACCATGCGAGAAACATTGTACAAGCATAACAAATTTTGAATGTAATTAGACACAAATGCTGAACTTGCTTTTTGAGTGATTATTTGTAGGAAACCATACGAAGATGGAATTCTAGAATGTGTTGGAGCTATGGTGCATGGGTATTGAGTGACAAATTTTCATGTTTCACCAAATGAAAGGGATGTGATCCAGAAACGAAAATCACGAGGTTAGTATGAAACCATTGCGAAACATATATTGGAGATAACTCAAATAGAATTGTTTGATAAATTAAAAAGGAACATGGTGATATTAATATCCAAACCAACACATTTGTGTAACATAAAACATTGTATGTTAGGTCTATCGTTGTCCATGACACATGTTGTTGTTGTTAACATGTGAAAAAATTGAATTATATTATGACACTTACCTTGATTTTGGTAAAAACCGTTTGTCCAAATTCACCTCCTCTGTCCACAATCTATGATTTCATATCCCAAATTTTACGTGAAAGAGAAGTTGATGAGTTATTTTACTAGAAACAATGTATTGCTGGAAAGAAATGCAATCATTATGGAAATTTGGCTTTATTCCATTCCAAGTTCCCTATTTATATGAACGTCCCATCATTGTCAAATATAACACTCAATTGGAGGAGATACAAATATGTCCTTCTCAATGTTGTTCATTTAAATGGTATTTCTAAAACGATTGATTTGCAAGAGGAGAAAATCCATGTAACGAATTTCTTGATTTCTTTTGAAAATTAGATTTATAAATACATTAAGAACTCACATGATAGGGCCAAGTGGAAAGAACTATAGTTCAAATGATATTGTGAATTTTTTCAGTATGTAGATTTTTTCCAGTGGTTGATTTTGCAGAGAATTACACATTTTCTACACAAAAAGAAATACAGTGTGAATATTATCATTCTAACTAGGTCTCTATACTTGCATGTTCTATATGGACATGCTCAATACAATGTTGATGATATATAAAGAAGCAATGATAATCGTCACGTGATCAAAGAATACCATTTCTATATCAGTGGTGATTGTACACATGATACACATTTTATTCAACATTATTTTGATATAATCTATGATTCATTGAAACAATGTGGGGTTGAATTCAATAAACATTGGATATGGTTAGATGGATATGTAGGTAAATTTAGATCCTCATGATCATTCTTTTGGTTGTGTCAAATTCAAAATAAATCAAACATTAAACATATTTGGAATTTCTTTGAGATTGGACAAGGAAATTGAAAGCATGATGGTGTAGGGGCATGTGTAAAATGGTCAATTTGAAGGTGGTAGATGAACCACTTTATTGACCGATTTGTATTAGTTGATGAAGTTGTTCAATGGTGTAAATGGAATTTGATCCACAAAAATAATAAATGATCTAATGATGTGTGCATGTGTGTATATAGTTTGTTTGCAAAATTTATTTTAAGTAAATTGGTTGTTATTTCATTATTTTTAGTGATGATTGGAATGTCAACTTGTTTTAAAACATATTTTCCCTTCAAACCTACATATTCGTCTAGCCACAAATTATTTTGGAATAATGGAATCAAATCTGTAAACAATTCAATTCCATATTATACTAGCACCATACGTGGAACTAGAGAGTTGCACTCAATTAAGACAAAGGCATTCCAAAATGTGTTTTCATTTGATAGAAGAAAGAAAGGACAATTTTATTGAATTTGCATAGAGGACACATAATACACAAAGGCTTGTATTGAAAACATAATTGATAAATATGTTAAACCTTCGAAACATACAAAGATTATTCAAAAGATAAAAATACCACTTACAACCTTGGAGGAGTTGGAATAAAAGGACACTATGGTATCCATTGATGGCGATAGAATTTTTTTGTCTTGTTAAAGAATGTAATATTCCACATATGGAATATTTTTGTTTTTGTTTTTTTATGTACGTACATATGAATATACAAATTGAAAATGATCTCATTGATAATTTGAGGATGAATTTGGCACATGGTTGTGTATGCAAGTGGTGTCTTCGCTATGGTTACACAACTAGACAATAAAAAGAAAGTAAAATACTAATTGATGTGGTGCACATGGAGAACGAGAAAGTTACTACATGACTGTGATGATATATATTTTATATATGAAAGATGATATGTCATATTAAAATGATATTTTTTTCAATAATCATATGAAATTGAGAGCCATATTCACTTTCAATACTTTCAACTAGATGTTATAAGTTGTTAATATAGTCACATGGTATGCACTATTACGATATTTACACACTAAGGAGTTAGTTAATATCAACTTGGTATAATGTTTCCTTAGGTTAAAATGTGTTACTTAGTGCATTTCTTTAGTATGAATTTGTAATTCGATGGTCACAGTATGTTCCCTTTTGGAGTACTGAGAGGGGGTGTGAATGAATATTCAACAATAATTACCACTTTTAATCAGAACATGTAAACATTAAATTTATCGAAAATATATTATTTATGATTGCATACATTATATCATGAGCAATACCAATCAATAGTGCATAACAAATAACCGTAGGTACACAGTACACTAGATTTTAAGTGGAAACCCAAATTGGAGAAAACCACAAAATTCTTTCTTATATATCAAATATTACATTCATAGGAAGCACTGACTTTCAAATTATCTAGAACCAACTAGAAGGAGGTTCCAACCCCTTATTTATAGGCTCCAACATGAAGGAAGATACAACTCCCTGAATTCTCCATCTACAATTTATAGGAGGCACCAACCCTCTAGTTTATAGGCTCCAACCTAGAGGAAGCTACAACTCTCTATGTTCTTCAGCTCCAACTGGAAGGAGGCTATGAACCCATGATTTATAGGCTCCAACTTGAAGATAGCCCCAACTCTGTGTATTCTCCGGCTCCATTCGAAAGGATGCTACGAGCCCCTTTCCTTGCCCCATCCTCCCATCCTAAAATATAAGTGTAGACTCAACCTTTCACTACCACTAATACTATCACTGCCACTATCACTAGTACATTAGGTTGTCACTGTCAAACTATCACTGATATACCATCATCAACATGTCACTTCCATTGATACTCAACATCAAGAAAATCATATCCACTCACATATATCATAATCCAAGATCATGACATAACATCTCTCAACCTGATGTCCAACATCACCAAAACATGTCTTTAGTAATATGCCATAAACCATGTACCATGATATGTACCTGAACTGTATATCGTATCACTCATGATATGTCTCAACCATGCCATAAACTATGTACCATAAGATAACATCAATGATGTACCTCAACCAAGTAGTAAACAACATGCCTTATACATATGACATAACATCCAAGATCATATAACAAGTGTATTCCTCAAACATGTGACAAAAATCCTCCAAGACATGCCTTAATCATGTACCAAAACATCCATGATACAACCCTTAAACAAACACAAAAAAGGCATACCTTTACTCATGAAGAGAACCTGAAGCATATCATTTCAGACCAACGGACCAACCTAGTGTTGAGGGGTCCTAAATACCTTTAACTCAACAGAAGGAACCAAACCCATCACTGAGGCCCAATTAGGCTTTGTAGCATTTAAAAGTGGAATGGTTCTCTAGATGTTGCGATTCATCCAATTAATCGGTGGGCTTTATGTAGTGATTTACAGGATATTTTCTTGTGAAAACTCCTCCTTCAGTTTGAACGTTCTCTTTTTGTATTTTCTCTTATTAGATGGGATTGGTAAAATGATAGGTGCTGGTATAAACTAGCTGGGTAACAATGGGGGAAGATTTAATACTGAAAAAGGTTGAGCTCAGGATAACCCTTGTGCTCAAGCATGCAGACACCGATTCTCACACCTATGACAAGCCTAGTAATAATACATAAACTTGTTGGTATTTCAATTATTGAATGAGATACAATTATCGAAAGAAAGCATACATGCAATAAAATGATGGAAAGAAAACTAGTTTTCTTAGCTCTAATCATTAATCACATATTAACACAACGATTTGCTTTCCATCATTAGAGAAAATAATTATAAAAATATTGAATCAACTAACTTATCAATAGATTCAGAAACTCTTACTCATTACAACATCCATTCATGAGATAAAGTCAGAAGTAATTCCTCCTTATGATCCAATCACACATGCCTTCGATGTAAAAGTAATTTATAACAAATTATTATCTAAAAATAACTATCAGAAGTGAAAGCTAAGTAAAACAAAACATCGCCACATGACGCTTTCATCTCTCTATCTTCTAAGAGTCTTCAAATGGTTTCACTTAAGTGGATGACTCTTCTCATACTCTGACCATTTGACGAAGAGTTCCTCACATGTTTTGTCACATGGGAATTTGTTTTGGTACATCAGAGACGAAAGGATCTCCTTTATGTCCACTTCCTGAGCCCAATACCTGACTACTTTAGCACTTAACTGTTGTAATACTACCCGAGCCTTGATCAGGTGCTCCATGAATTTTTTTACTTGACCTAGCACCATGTTTTCCACCTTTTCTATCTCTACAATCAACGATGAGTCTTGTTCTGCATGTTATTTGACTATGTAATGAAATTCGACAAAGTCCTCTGGTGAGACAAATTCTGGGAGACCGATGTGATCTAAAAATGAAGAAGACTTGAAAAACTTGAATAATTATTGCAAGTGAAATGTTATGTGTTTAAAGCAACAGGATCAATTTACAACACATAAATTAAGGATTACTTATGAAAAATACACATAGACAACAACATAAACATTGAACATCAGCACATAAACACAACAACTTGATAAAGGAGTTCACCCCTCTCTGGGCTACATCTCCTGGTCCAGCTTCCAATGGATCATTATTATTAAATTGCTCAAAGTGCTCAAAAACATGCCTTACAATGCTCAAAATGACAAACCGACTGCTCCAATGGCTTCCCAGCGTCCCAAAACCCCTGTCTGGGCTCTTTCGGCACCTCAATCGGTTGAAAAATGAAGAAGTTAGCCTCCTTGAAGTCTCCCTCTTCAACTTTGTTGTCTCTAGTTCTACAAATCGCACCCTTACTTGAGCAAACCTGGCTCACACACTTATTTAAGCGTAAAAACTCAGTCCCGTACGCAACCGCGCACCAGTACAAACCGTAGGATGGTTAAGGGTGCGCTAGCCCCTAACCGCCTTGGCGTTTGGGCACATGGCGCATATGACCATGCACAAAGTATAAAGGTGGTTAAGTTGGTTTAAACCGTGCCAACCATTTGAACCGCGCGCCAATACTTAACACATGAGTCTTGGTTTCAAACCCCGCGCCAACACATGGTTCATATACAAAATACATTGCAATATATTGCAATTCATTGCAATACAATGCAATGAAATGAAATGCGTGCCAACGATCGGGCCATATAATAT
>ML790132.1:174051-184464 GCA_009831015.1 Picea engelmannii | reverse complement strand
AGGTAGAGGAGAGTGAATTCGAATTGGCAACAGGTGAAAAAACATAGCGATTATCCATTTTGATTGATTGTGATGAAGCTTGGGTTTTGACAGTACCGATTACTCCATCCACATGTGCTGTGGAAGATGGTTTGGATGGATTAGTAGAAGTATGGGGATAATTTGGTATCAGCTCATACAATGTACCATATTGGGAGTAAACCAAATATAAATACTGAGCTCGAGCAATGGCTTCTTCCTTAGTGACCACACCACCCATGGTGATGCCATGATAAATTGGGGGTAAAACAAATTTAATAAATCATTCAACCAATAACTGGTCAGAGATGGTCACTTTAATCAACCTTCATCGTTGTCTCCACTCATGAATGTGATTGGAGATGTGTATGGAGTTCGTTTGATGAAGGGAAGTTAAGTGTTCGGTACCCATCTCGTAACTAATAGGTAATTGAAAATTCATGAGAAAATCCATAGATAAGAATTTGAAGTTTTGAAAATTACCACGTTGAAGTTCAATGTACCATTTGGTTGCAGAGCTCATGAGTGTGCAATGGAAAAGATGCAAACATATAGAATCATCCATCAACGAGTTTGATGAACATCATAGATGGAATGCCATAACATGGTTTTTCGAATCTTCCCCAGGTTTATTGTCAAATTTAGGGATGTTATAAGGTAATTTAGTAGGAATTACTAGCCAAAAAGGCAAAAATGTAATATGGGATCATTTGTCAACTGAGACAAATTTGGTAGATCCAACGAGAAGAGAAATGGTAATTGTAGGTGAATTTGAGGGTGATATTGATGCAACATAGGGACACCACTAGGACCATCAACTAGTTGAGGTGGGTAATTTTATCTAGTAGGCCCTCTCATATATGGTTGTTGTTGACCAGTAAAGGCATTATTCAATTGTTGTTGAGGAATGTTCATGAGTGGAGTGAAACCGGGTTGATTCAGAGGAGTATAAATTGGTTGATTTGGTTGTGGGGGATAAATAGTCTACCCTTGGGGAGGGTAAATAGTTTGTCCCTGTAGAGGTTAAACATTAGACCCTTGGGGAGGATAAGGTTGTTGTCCTTGAGGACCCTAGGTGGGATTTGGGACACCCGATAAGGTTTTCCAAAGTATAATCTGGAAGGAACATGATTTGGTACTCCTCCTTGTGGGTTATGGTATGATTTACCTCCTTGGTAAGGCTGATTAAATGTACCTCCTTGAGGTACTCCCTAGGGTTGTGAAGGGTTTTCGATAAAAAAGGATTTCCCCGCCCTACCATAGGTTGCGTGAGAACTGTGGTTTGACCAATAAAAGGGGGTTGTTCCCCGACATGTATCTGCAAGGGTGCCTATCCCTCGGGAGGGAAAGACCCACTAGATGATGGTTTCCCTCTAGTACATATTTGTCCTACAGTTGTCTATGTGTGTATGGAAAGGGTCTGCATTCTTTGATGTAAAGGTGTTCCAACCGGATTATGTGGAACAAAATGAGTTGTAGTATGAAAAGGGGTATTGGTGGGAGTGATGGTCAAAGTACCTTGTGCATGATTAGATGTTATGACTCCAACATTAAGTTGGATTTGTGCTAACATAACAACAGGATCGTCTACTTGTTCGATGGGATGATCAATAGTCTGACCTGACAGTTTTGGGCTCTAAAGATGTCCTAAAACAAACTTAGTTTAACATTAATTTATCAACCCTAGGATTCATATTTTATTTCAAGAATATCAACAAAGTCTATGAAGATAGTTGTAGAGGCTAAAATCGTGTAGTCAAAGCAAATCTGAGTTTATCAATAATCAAGTTCCTCATTCATTCATTAAAATTATGAAGCTAAGATCTGTACTCAACATAATTGAAATCTAATCTATAACATACTTTGAATTAAAGGCATGTAACTAAATTGTGGAATTGATCTAAATAAGAACAATTGTGATTAAGAAACTAATCTATCAATGAATATTTAATCTACTGGAAATAAACAACTAAGTATTGTAAATTGAGAAGGAACAACAAATGTACTTTAAATGAAAGGAACAACAAATGCTAAATTAACGAAAGGGACAACAAATGCTAATTTAATAAAAGGAACAATGTATGCAAAAATGAGAGGAACTGTCGATCAAAAAGCTACAAAAATGTGAGCTAGAACAACAATCGGTAACGTTCAAATGAAGCAACTATATTCTATAATCAAACAGCACAACTAATCTATAAAAACATCAACACACACATAAATTCATCTTAACTGTTGCAAAATAGATTTAAATCACATAAATGAAATCAAATTGATACAATTACAGATTGAGACAGTAACTCCTTCAGATTGGGCCCTCGGTCCTCAGAAGTACTTCTACTAGAAACTCAGTATGAAAAAATGATGAAAACTCCCAATGCTTCTATTAATTCCACAACTGGTACAACATTTACAAAAGGTTGCTTGTATAGAGAAGTTCTGATTTCTGAATGCTTGGATGAATTTCTTTGATTCCTTTCTATGATTAATTACCCTCTATATATTACAATGATATGGGTAAATTAAGTTATCCCGAGGATCAAGAGATCCTCAGGATTTCTTTTACTATTTATAACGTTTACAAAATAGAGAATCAATCTTCCTCAAAAATGCTTTGCGCCTAATGTCTTCAACCTTAAATAGCCTATGTATGTTCAAAATCTCCTTAGTTATCTTGGGTTTGACAATATTTATCCATTCCTACATTAAAATCAAACAATTCCAACCGAATATTAGAATTTATCTAACATTACTCAATAATATTTCTAGAAGACATTTTAATCATTTTCTATCCTAATTATTTCTAATTAACAGAAAAGTCAATCAAGATCATATCATGAATCACGGGAATAAAGAGGATATTTGTACCTTTTCCTCAACTCAACATACCCCCCAACTTACCTTCTTGCATGTCCTCATGCAATCTAAGATCTTACATGTAAATCAATGATGATGTAGGGATGAGAGGTTGGTTCACCAGGTTCCCTGAATCCATTCTTGCATCTGATCTCTTCAAAAGTAGCTTATTCCCTCTTCCTATTAATTTGATAATCTCTTTGGTAACCCTTTGGAGGAAACCAAATAATAAGGGGACTATATCTACACGCAATCCAGACAGGTCCTTCATCCTAGATCATTCTTGTATACCTTTCCACCCTAAAGGTGGTTGCATGAAATTTCTTGTAGCCAAAGGTTTCCCTACTCTTGACTTAATTTGGGGAGGCATCCCATCTTAATTTGGAAGCAGCAAGAGATTATTATTTAGTTCCCTAAAAGATGGTAGGCATGAACCTATAACCTGTCGGTGGATAGGAGCTAAAGAGTCTACAACCCCTTCCCTCTTCATGAATGTTCTATGCTGCATGATGGCTGTGAAGGATTTTGGAGGTTCCCCTCTGATCCAGAGATCTAGCCCAGTCTCCCTTTTCATGAAGTTCTTGTGTGCTTTAGCCCACCTGATTTAGTTTTTGGTAAAGGACAAGAATTCTTGGAACTGTATGTCCCCAATAAAAGGAATAGGGTTCTCTTTCCTATTATCTTCCAAGATGAAGTTGTGGAGGTATATCTCACACAAAACATATTGCAATTTTTCTTCCTGTTCTCTAAAACATGAAACAAATTCAGAGACGGTGGTGAATTTAATTGGTTTACCTGCTCTAATAAATTTTACCCTCAACAAAAATTAACGCTCCAATAAAAAGAAGATGTAATTAGTAGCAGGAGAATTTCAATTACTGCATCAGTATAGATATCAAAAATTTCTTTGATTTGCTCCAAAGCTTTATCTAATTGGCATTGTACTTTCTTTACCTTCCCTTGGGCTCTGGTGAGCTCAATAAAAGTCTCATTTTCTGTTGCTAACATGGTTTTAAGTTGTTTGAAAAGTTTTTGATGCTCTTCCATGGTTACCATCTCACTCCTGCACTGAGTCAAGGTCTGTTGGGTTTTCCCCAACTCTGCCTCCAACCTGTCAATAATGGTACTCTATTCAGGAGACTGAAATGCTTCCTCTATCTGAACAATTGTCTCTTCTATGGTTGGGGCGTCTGTCTAGGTCTCTGCATCAATTGTCTCTAGAGGAGGATGGAAATCTATAGGAAGCACTTAATTAGGTTGGGAAGCTGTCACTTATGCTATTGGAATCTCTGTTTGAGGTTCCATTTCATGTGCCTCCAAAGGAATCACTTCTTCATTTTGAAAAACTGCTTCCCTTGCTGTTGGAATCTCAATTTGAGCTTCCATCTATGTTGTTTCTTCAGGGGCATGCAACTTTGTCTGTGTTCCAACATAACTTATATGGACTATCCTCCGAAGAACTGGGTTCCTTCCCTATGTTATAGGCCTTTTGGACTTCTTCCTTTCATAGGCATTGTCAACTTTCTCCAGTTGTTTCCTTAATTCTTTAATTATTTCTTTGAGTCTACCAACTTTCTATTTTAACACTTTAATTTTTTTAACCCTCAACAACTTGTTTTCCTGTTTCAAATTTATGTTGTTATTGTGGCCTTTTCTTGTTGTTTTATATTTATGGGGAATGTTAGGGTTTTCCTCATCTTGATTACCCAATAACTATTCCTCAGTTTCTTCTATGTGCTTTACCTGTTCTACAAGGATGTTTACCCCAGTGTGAGGTTCTGGATGTTCTGTATCTTCAAGAAATGACATCTCTATGTCAGGGAGGTCAATAGCAGGGTTTGAAGAGGAAGTTGGTGCTTGATGTTCTTCAGACCTGCTTGTGTATTTGGTGACTGATGTCCCTAAGTTCCCTAGTACTTGAGCCATTTATACCTCATAACTTTTGAATAACTGTTCTGTAAGGCATTCCAGTGACGGCTGTGCATTTTCTTGAGTATTTTCTTGTGGGGCTTGTTCTGTCTATTCAATATCATGAATATTTTCTTGTGAGGGATGTTCATTATGTATATATTCCTAGATTTATTTACATTTTGTTATCCTTTTACTTCTTTTCTTATCAACAGGGGTTTTAGGAACAACAATTTTTCTTTTTCTTTTCTTCTTTGATGTCTCCACCTATGTTTTCTGAAATTCTGTCAGCTGGATGGGCTTTGTCTCAGTTTCAGGCCAGGGTAATGGGATTTTCATTTGGGCACTATCTCCTCCTTCTCAACCCATTTCTATTTTACGATGGCGTAATGGAAATTCCATTTGGGCGTTATCTCCTCCTTCTTGTGTTGCCTGAATTCCATGTGGGGGATTTTCATGGTGCAATTCTGGTTGTTCTATTTGTAGAGGCATATCAACCTCAATTATATCACCCCCACGTTATTTGAATTTGGCTCAATTCCCTGTTTACTATCAAATTTACTAGTCCATGGTGGCTAATTATAGTGATAGGGTCTTTAGCCTTCTCAGTTCTTGCAGCAACTTCATGTAACATGACATTTAATAAAAATGGTAAATTGATTACTAACCTCTATTTGAGTTCTGCTAAAAATTTGAGGTGGTGTGGCTGCACCACATCGTACCTCCCATCACAGGTGATATACCTATGTATTATTCCTGTCAATTCCCTCCATGGCTCGTGGAGAGTGCTGGGGTTGATTCCCTTTCCCTTTTTATCAAGTTATTCTCCAGGGTATACGAAATATTCCATAGCCTCTTTGAGTGTTGTATACTTCCCAGTCCACTATATTCCTGTATTGGGGAGGCCTGTGACCTCTGCTATGATTTATTTAGTGACCAGAATTCGTATATCTCGGACCATGGAGACTCCTCCTTGCAAGTTATGGAAAAATGTGAGTGTGATATTCATATCATATCCTTACAACTCGTTGAAGTACTTTGTCTACCCCAGACGGTGTAAAATTTCTCTTGTCTACTTAGTTACCTGTAGTAATGTGGGCTCTCAACGTACACTTTGACCACCCATGTTTTTTATGAGGAGGTGAGGATGGATATCGTTCCTTGCTGTAGCTTAGTTCGACTAGATTTGGAAGCTATATTACTAGAAATATCAAATATCATAGAACAACAAGTGTATAAAAGTGTGAGTTTTCCCATTTATTACGATCATTATGATCTATTGGAAAATGTGCAGGATATCTACCCCCTCATAAATAGAAAGTTCATCCTCGGCTGTCAAAAAGTACGAGTGTAATAATGGTAGGTAGTTTAGGTGAGGTGTGATTACTATGTCATCGTCGCCGCTGGGAAAAACAATCATTAATAACTTTCAAAAATTACTTTAACGATAATTATGAACAATCATCACTTTGTGTGGGAAATTCAAGTTGACATGCCTATATTAAAAAATGTTTAAGGAAGAATATTCGAAATGTTTTTTAAATTTGTTCACGTATTTTTAGAAATGTTCCACATATCATAATGTTGTAACTCTCCCTTTTTATTGGATATGACCGGAATGACAACCTCGTATTTTTTGGAAAGAAACTCTAGGAAAACACAAAAGACTTGGCATTTTAAAGACAAACTTCGATACCACAGGCAGAGCCATTGCTGCCAGCAAGCATCCATAGCCTTGACAGGGTTTCCTTTTAACCCATAGATGAGCCCATATCCTTAATAAATAGTTTGAATAATCTTTTCCCAAAAGTACCACTATCCTGGTTTGGTAGCTAGATAACGATAATGCCACTCACTAGATTGTAACTTAAGTAAACAAGTTGGCTCGTGATGAGACCTCTTGTCCTTTGACGAAAAAATGCCAAAGGCCATTACCTTGGTGTGGGAGCCATAGTGGGAATGTCACTTATGTTATTATCCAATGATCATGGCAAGTTGGCTCATGATGAGACCCCTTATCCTTTGTGGGAGAATTTCTATTTATTTATTTTTATTTTGGTTCTATCAAGGGAGGCTCATATTCTCCTTAAGAGTGAGGGATGGCATAAGAAGTGTAATAATGACAAGTAAAAAATGTTCTTTAGACTCCCTTTTCTAATATGAGGGTAAATTATCATTCTGGTATATGTAGATATATAGGGAAAAGAAAACAAATTATGGTGGTTAATGAATTATGAACAATTTTTAAGATAATTTAGAAAAATTAATCCAAAAATAATTCGATAAGGTATGTTAAATAGTCCACACAAAAATGACAAATCATTAGTTATGATCATTAGAAGTAGTGATGATGAAAATTGATTAATGAAGGTCATACCCAAAGGACTGACTGCCATAATAATGGCATGCTTAAAGAATTGTGACTAAAAAGGAACAACCATCAGGAAAAACCGCAGAAGGGACAACAACTGTTCATTTTGAATGAACAACGCTATCTGAAAAAGGAACAACATTAATTATAAAAGGAAAAACAATGTAACAAAAGGAACTACAATCGTTACTTTGAATGGAATATATTACTCGCAAAGGGATCAACAATCGCTCAAAGGGACAACAGTTGTTCCTTTCAAAGGAACGAAAACCATAAGCAAATGGATCGACAGTCATTCAAAGGAACATCAGTTGTTTCGTTTTAAACAAATAACAGTGATGATGTTTAGATTTTAACCATCTACTTAAGTGATTGGAAACCTCCCACAGTCATTTTTGTTTTGGTGAATCTATGATTGATTAGTCATCAACTAAATTCATTCAATTTCTATGGGTAAGTTTATTCAATAATCGAAGTATTGGATGGTCTATTTGGTGTTATGCTATATGTTCATTTTTTGTGAAAATAGGATTTATATTTACCAGGTTTTTGTAGGAGCGAGGAACATAAAAGAGTTCTCATTATACTCATTACAGTCATCTTTCCCAGTTCCTATTCTCTTGAGTGACCTTTAAAAATCTAAAAACTCAATCAATTATGTAAAGAAAACTATATACAATATGTACAGTGCTTGATAAGAATCATCATTTTATGAAGTTGAGGCTACTGGGTTACCTTCCCATCCATCTAAGATCTGAATAGTAGGATCCTTACTTACCTCTTGGCAAAAGGATTCTTTTGAAAGAAGGTGATGGTAGAGTCATAACTGATGTACATTTACCAGAAAAGGAGAACCAGATCCATCGATGGTGATTAAGGTGAGAGTGTCATTATCATGAAATTCATAGATTTCATATGGTTCAAGCCACCTTGTATGTAATTTTTCAGGAAAATCCTAAAATCTGGAATCATAGAGAAGAGCCCAACCTCCTTTCTGGAAGGATTTATTCTTGATATGTTTATCGTGCCAGTTAGCTCTCTACTATTGAATAATAGTTGTGCACTGCAGGGCAAACATGCGTTCTTCATCTACCTCATTGAATTGTTGTAAGTGCTATTCATGTGCCTCTATAAGATCCACTCCAATTTCATGGGCCATCCTTAGAGTCTTGATCTCAAATTAAATTGGGAATATGGGTTCTTTTCCATAGACTAGATGATAAGGGGAGTAGCCATTAGTGTGATTCCATGTTGTACGATAGGCCCATAAGGAATTTGGAAGCTCGACTGCCCAATTTTGATGGTTTGTTGAGACTGTTTTTGTAAAAATTACCTCCAAGATTTTGTTGGTATGTTAAGAACCAAATATCAATATAGCATAGAAAAACCTCAGAATAAGTACTCAACGCCTTGAAAAAGAGATAATTTTAGATAATATGCCTCTTCGAGGGTGCAAACTCCTTTTATCGCACATAAATGTTCAAGTACAAGATGACTCCAAATGAAAATGTCTCCTTGGTATATATAGGAGACTAGGAGGTATAATTATAATTAATGAAATAAAGCCGACATAAATAAAATAACATTACTAATGTAATATGCCCCAATTAAGGGGTAATGAGCCAATATTAGGGATTAACATGCCCCTCCCCTTGATACAAGTGTTTTCTGCAATGCTTGAGTAACTTTGGATGCTTCTGTATAAAAGACTCATCTTCCCAAGTGGAATCTTCAACTAGCATTTTCCTCCATTTAATGAGATACTCTAAAATGGATTTATTCCTCAGCTGGAGAAGTCTTATGTTAGTGATGGATTCAGGCCCCAATATGATTTTTCATTCCTAGTCAAGTTATGAAAATATAGTTTGAACTGGGATCTTGTCACCTATAACCTTCTTTAAGCATGAAACATGGAAAACTGGGTGTACTCGTGAAGATGCAAGCAACTCCAATTTGTATGCCATAGTACCAATCTTTTGCAACACCTTATAAGGGACATATTACTTTGGTGATAATTTATCATCCTTATTTGCTTGCTTGAGGGACATCAGTTTGTATGGTTGTAGTCTTAAAAACACCCAATCCCCTACTTCAAAACTTCTTTCACTACGATGTTGATCTGCTTTTTGTTTCATGCAATTTTGTGCCATGGTTAGGTTGTCCTTTAATATTTGGAGAACTTGTTGTTGATGCTCGATGTGATATTCCACTGATTGAACCTTAGATTTTTCTTTTAGAGAAGAAGTGATGGAAGGAGGGTGGTATCCATAGAGTGCCATAAATGGTGTCATTTTTGTTGCAGTATGAAAGGAAGTGTTATACCACCATTCTGCCAAGGGTAACCATTTGAACCATTGTGTTTGTTTATCAGAGACAAAGCAATGAAGGTATCCTTCCATACATTTTTTCACTATCTCGGTTTGTCCATCAGATTGAGGATGATAGGATGAGCTATGAGTCAATTGAGTACCCAAACAAGAAAATAATTCTGTCCAAAAATGTCTAGTGAAGATGGGATCTTTGTCACTTACAATAATTTTTGGGCTGCCATGTATCTTTTAATATGTCTCCATGAATGCGGTGGAAACTGTACTAGCTTTGAAGGTATGAGAGAGTGCACAAAAGTGTGTGTACTTGGTCAGTCTATCAACAATCACCATGATGACATTGTTTTCTTCAGATTTCGGTAACCCTGTTATGAAATCCATGGAAACCTTCTCCCAGCGCTAACTTGGGATGGCTAATGGTTGTAAAAGACCTGGGGTCTTAATTGTTTCCACATTATTTTGTTGGAAAACAAAATATTCTACCACAAACCTTTGAACATCAGTTTTAAGGCCATCCCGCAAAAAAATCCTTCTTGACTCTATGGTAGGTTTTCAAAAATCCCGAGTGCCCTCCTACTGGAGAGGTGTGCAATTATAATAGTACCTTTTGTTTGAGCTGGGAGTTATTACACAAATATAAGTGACATTTGTACCAGAGTGAATCATTTTTCCATCTAAATGCATCTGATGCACTAGAATCCTACTGCAACCTTTGAATGAGTCCACACTTTTTCGTCATTCTTCCATTCATCCCTTGCTTCTATTATCCAATCGGGTTGGATGATCAAGATAACATAGAGAAAGGCCTTAACATATTCATCCTTTCTTGAGAGTGCATCTTCCACAACATTTTTCTTCCCCTTTTTATAGATGATTTCAAAATCATAACCCAATATCTTGGTTACCCATTTTTTTTGTTCTTCTGAAGATAGT
>ML790132.1:143222-173602 GCA_009831015.1 Picea engelmannii | reverse complement strand
TATATCATCAAAAAATACTAACACAAATTTTCGAAGGAAGGGCTTGAAAATGGAATTCATCAACCCTTGGAATGTGAAAGGTGCATTTGTAAGGCCAAAAGGCATGACCAAAAATTCATAATGGCCTTCATGAGTTCAAAATGCTTTTTTTGGGATATCTTCTTCCTTCATTCTAATTTGATGATACCCTAAACAAAGATCTAATTTTGTGAAATAGATTGCTCCATGTAGTTCATTTAACAATTCATCAATGACTGGAATGGGAAACCTATCTTTAATAGTGATATTTTTGAGCTCGCTATAATCTGGAGACATATGCCATGAGCTATATTTCATGAATACCATTACCACTGGTGTAGAGTAAGAACTTTGTCTAGGTATAATAATGTCATCTTCTAGCATTTCTTCATCCATGCACTCAATTTCACTCTTCTTAGCGTAACGATATCTATATGGCCTGATGTTAGGAGGAACACTCCCAGAAATTAGGTGAGTTTCATGATCATGATTTTGAGTGGGTGGAAGACCTTTGGGAATATCTTCAAATATTTTGGAATTCTAATCAATGATCCCTTGGAGATATTGAGGAATAGATGGCTTAGATGTTTGAACATCTAGTGAGAATAGTTGTGCAATAATGCCTTAATGCCCTTTTTTCAATAATTTTGTCATGCCATTAGAGCTTATCACCTTACTGAGTTTTCCTGTGATACCTCTTAACTCAATTTCTTTTCCTTCCAATGAAAATTTCATGAAAAGTTCTTGAAAATTGAAAGCCATTGTTCCTAATGATTGTAACCATTGGATTCCTAGTACAACATCCACACCACCCATGGGTATAGAAATCATTGGACTATTCATTACATATTCGCCAATAGTAAGATTGATTTTATTGCATTTTCCCGAGCACTTGATAGTTCCTCCATTTGCAATTATTACTTGAAACTCTGGCGCTGGATATACAAAGCAATTGAGAGCTTTGGCTAATTTATAGTGATTGAAATTATGAGTACTTCCAGAATCAATTAGGACTATTACCTTTTTCTTTTTGATGTATCCTTTGATATTGAGGGTTTGAGGAGTGCTAATTCCAGCCAATGCATTACACGATATCGTTGGAGTCAACTCTTGAGACGAAATTGATTCTATGTTTTCATCTTGAGATGGTTCTTGTTCTTGTTCTTCTTCCTCGTCATAATCTATGTAGAATAATTTCTTCTCACCACACTTATGTCCCTTACTATACTTGCTGTCACAATTAAAGAATAAACCTTTTTCTTTTCTTTCCTCCAATTGTTGAGGTGTCAATCTTGTAGGTTGAGGTGTTTTAGAAGGAGCATTGTTCTCTTTATAGATGTGAGGATTTCTCCTTCTAGTAGCCCTAGCCATATTTTTACTTTCAACATTTCTTGCCACCTTAAATGCATTCTCCAATGATTTGGGTTCCCAAAGGAGAACCTCATGTTGAATGCTATCCTTTAAAGTTCCTATGAATACATCAATCAAGTGCTCATCTGGAATATCTGTTGCCTCTATATTCAATCTTTGGAAGTTCTCAATGTGCTCGGTAACTGAACCCTTTTTGTTGAGATTTATCAATTGGCTAAAGAAGGTATTGCTCCTTGTGTCCTCATAGTGTGCTATCATTTCTTCCATGAAAATTGTCCAAGTGATGAGTGATTTGCGAGAAAAAATCCATCGATACCATACAAATTGATTGGGTTCTAAATATAAAGAAGTAATTCATACCTTTTTTGTATGTGGCACATTATATAGATCAAAGAATTGCTCCATCTGAAGTATCCATGTGATTGGGTCCTTGCCATCAAACTTCCTAATATCGATCTTAGGAATGTGGTTGGTCTTTAACCCAAAGTTGGAGTTTCTCCATTCTTGATTCATATTCCTTGTGTCCTCATCATGAATTTCATGGGATGCATTTTCACTTTTAGGTGTCTTCTCTGTTACGAATTTTTTCAATACTTCCATGATATCCTCTTTTAAACCATCCATCTTAGTATTTATTGCCTCCAACTTAGCTTCCATCTCTTGTAGTTCATCTTTTGTTACTATCTTCTTTTGTAAATCATTTATGTCCCTACGCATTTCTTCACCTTAATCAAGAGTCCAAGTAGGATTTTATGGAGGCTTATTTGGTGTAGAAGTTCCCTTTTTGGGTGTCATGCTGGCCAAGTATCACTTTTGAACCTTGATTTTGGGGTGGTTCTGCTAGACAATCTTTCTTCCGTTGTATCTCCAAAGTTTCGGCCCTTCTGGGTATGAAACTTTCTTTTATGTAGTTCTCTGATATTTCTTCTCTGCAATTCCATAGGTCTGATCAAAATTGGATTTTCCAAGTGGAATTTACGATAACTTCCCCACAACTCGCTGATTTTTGGCCTTTCCAGGAGATCTCACTTGTATAGCGTGCCCCACACAAAATAATTCATATTAAATTTTGAAACTCGTACCAGAAATACTAAGGACTGTCCACTATCCAATGAAACCTATCTCACACAATTCAGATACTCTAGGAAGAAGTTAAGATTGTTTTACCTGGAACACCTTCTTGAGACTAGTTAGATACCCTATCTTCCACAAGTTGTATCTACAAATGTAATATGAACCTGATGCTGGAAATTTTACCATAGATACCTTACAAATGTCTGTCAATACAATCTAGAATTCAGGGTGTGACATGTTATAGAAAAAATGTTATAGTGAAAATTTCGCAATGACTCAGTTCAGGATGATTCCAGAACCCTATCTTGCACATTTTGTATATCCAAAAGTATAAGGCCTCAGGAGCTGAAATTTTAACCCAACATACCTTGATCCGTATACTAAATATTCTCCAAGTTGTTTCTTCTGAAACATTGTAGAAACAAAGTTCTAGCGAAAATTCCAAGGTGTCTCAGATGTAGCAGCGAAAACCCAAGACCTTGAACTCTGACACCATATGTTAAGAACCAAATATCAATATAGCATAGAAAAACCTCAGAATAAGTACTGAACACCTTGAAAAAGAGATAATTTTAGATAATCAGCCTCTTTGAGGGGGCAACCTCCTTTTACCCCACATAAATGTTCAATTACAAGATGAATCCAAATGAAAATGTATCCTTGGTATATATAGGAGACTAAGAGGTATAATTACAACTAATGGAATAAAGCCGACATAAATAAAATAACATTACTATTGTAATATTCCCCAATTAAGGGGTAATGAGCCAATATTAGGGCTTAACATGGTACTTTCTACTTGTTCGTTTTCCTATGGGTGGTAGGAGGAAGTAACTATGTGCTTGATATGATAATTGTTTAGGGTGGTCGTGATTCTATGGGCTGTAAATTGTGACCCTCCATCAGTGATTACTTCCCTGGGTAATCCATAGCATACAAATATTTCAAAAATAAATTTAATGACTTCTTCCTCCGTTGCATTTGTCAAGGCTACCGCCTCTACCCATTTGGTCATATAGTCTTTTGCAACTAAAATATGAGCCTTCTGGTTTGATTTTGGATTGAAGGGGACAACAAAATCCAATGCCCATCTTTCAAAAGGTTCTGTGACTATTTTTGCTTGCAATGGAATTTCATCAGCTTGGTCGGGTCGACCCATCCTTTGACATTTATAGCAGGCCTGGACATACTTCTTCGCATCCTTAAATATTGAGGGCCATTAGTAGCCCATCTATAAAATCTTATGCCTAGTTATACGTTCTGCAAAATGTCCACCACAGGACTCATCATGACCGGCCTTCAAAATATCATAAATTTCATCATCCCTTACACATCTTCGGATCTGGAGGTCAACTTCTGTGTGGAATAGTTATCCACCAATCCAAGTGAATCGTGCACTATTTTGGATGATCAGTTTCCTTTCTCTTAGTGATATATGTGCTGGCAGTTTCCCAACTGCTAGATAATTAGCCACATGAGCGTACCATGGTGTTTTAATAGTGACTGCGAACAATTTTTCATTTGGAATTTGGTCCTCTACTGTGAGAATCATCTGTTTTGGGTATGTGGGACAATAAATCTGCAACAAGATTCTCTCTTCTAGGTCCTTCCTTGATGGTGATGTTGAATTACTGCAATAGTAACAACCACTGAGTAACATGTCCATTAGTGATTGGTTTGTTAGCTATATATTTAATAGTAGAATGATCGGTATACAGAATAGGTGGATAGCCTGTTATATAGTGGCAAAATTTATTAATAACATGTATAACAACTAAAAATTCTTTTTCTGTTACTGTATAATTTAATTTAGCAGAAGTGATATTTTTGCTAATAAATTAAATAGCATAAGGTTTCTTGTCTTCTTCCTTCCCAAGGACAGCGCCTATGGCGATATCCGATGCATCTGTAGAAATACGAAATGTCAATTTCTAGTTTGGTCCTCTCAACACTGGTGCTGTTGAGACAAAAAAATTAATTCCCGCAAACACAACATCACACTTTTCAGACCATTGAAATTATGCATTACCAGTTAAAGCATTTAAAGGTGCAACTATTCTTGAATTCTTTTCTATGAATCCATGGTAGTATCGTGCAACGCCAAGGAAACTACGTACCTTAGTTTGTGTAGGGGATGTAGGAAAGTTAAGGATTACTTTTATTTTTGTTGGATCTACCTTGATTCCCTCTATAGAAACATAGTGTCCTAGTACCACACCTTCAGTCATCATCATATGACATTTTTCATGACTCAAACACAACCTAGTAGCAATGCATCGTTCCAATACTTTTTCTAGATTGCTTAAAGCTTGATCAAAATCAGTCCCATAAGGGGTGAAATCGTCCATGTAAACTTCAATTCCTTCATTAATAAGATTAGAAAATATGCTCAGAATGGCCCTCTGGAATGTGGCTGGAGCATTACATAATCCAAAGGTCAATATTCTATATGCAAAGGTACCTTAGGGAGATATAAATGTAGTTTTATCTTGGTCTTCCGGAGCAATCTAGATCTGATTATAGCCACTAAAACCATATAGGAAGGAGAAGAACTGTTTCCTTGCTAAAGTGTCAAGGAATTGATCAATAAAGGGTAGGGGAAAGTGGTCCTTCTGGGTATATTTATTGAGCTCTCTCTGGTCTACACAGATTCACCATTTTCCATTCTTCTTAGGGACGATTACTAGTGGGGAGACTCATCGACTATCTGAGATAGGATATATAAAATCAACATCAGTTTTTGTAACTCTTCTTTAAAAACATCACTAAGATGAGGGTTCAATATTCTTTTGGGTTGTTGGATGGGTCAGGCATCTTTCTTAATATAGATATGATGTGTATAGAGTTGGGGATCGATGCCCTTGATGTCAGGATATTCCCAAGCAAAAGCCTGTTGATATTTAGAAAAGATCTGAATTAATTTGTGTTGTTGTTGCTCATTTAAATTAACATTAATATTCAGAAACCTCCCTAGTGCAATTTCAAATGATTTGTTGTTATGGATAGCGGGAGTGGGGATCTGTTGTTCCATCAATTATTCCAAAGGATCTCCATGTACTTCATTATCTAACAAAACTTTTAACATCTAGCATGTCGGGTTACTTATAATGGTTGGGATGTTAATGACACTTCTAATCACATCATCTTCTAGTTGGTTCTTGAGTCAGATAGCTTCTTCAGTGTGAGAGGGGATCGCAGATCCTTTTCTAGATATCTAGGTGGTGGCAACTGCTGATGTATAATGGATGGGATTGGTTTAGCTCGAGGATACATGATGAGGTTATTTGTAGCAACTCCTCTATCAATTTTCATGTTGCCCATGTGACATCCTATGTATGCATCTGCTGTTGTGAGCCATGGTCTTCCCATTATTAATGGATGTCCATTGAGTCCACTTCTTGGGTTAATAATGAGGAAATCAACTAGATATTCCCAAGAGTCGAATATAATTGCTATATCATGTAACATGTCAAATAGTTTAACCATTTATCGATTAGCTAATTGTAACATAATTAGAGTAGGTTCGAAGGAGGTGAAACCCAAGATGTTGCAAGTCTCGATGGTCAAGATATTAATGGTTGCCCCCAAATCGACTAGTGTATTTGGAAAACAAAAACCTTGTATCTAAACTGTTACTACGGGATTCCTTGGGTCAACATATTTGATCGATTCTTGTCTAACTTGAATGAGATTAGACAAGGTTCCTACCACGTGAACAATTGATGATGAATTTTTAACTTTCTTGACAGGTTTCTTCCCACATATTTCTTTAATTGTCTTTGCATAAATTGGGATGTCTTGCAGAGCCCGTAGGAGTGGGATCTTAACATATGGATTCCTTAGTTCCCATATGATGTCAAAGTTAGGATATACAACTGGTTTTTCTATCATTAGCCTCTCAGGAAACGAGGGAGGAGGGGTTGTGTCTTCATCATAATTTTGTGGCTCAACTATGTTTCCTCCTTGTTCTATTTCTATTGTTATGACCACAGTTGAGGGTGTCATTGTTGGTTGTATATTTTCATTCTCCTACTCTCGATGAATGTTATTTTATTCAAGAGAAATTATGCACCTTGACCTCAACCGAAGTTCATTGCACCCTACAGAGTTGATTTCCTCGTCCACATTCTCAATAATTTGGACAAGATGGGATGGTCTATTATTAGGATTTGGATTGGTTTGGGTTGTTAATTGAGGATGCATTTGCAGTTGAGGGTTCTGGGGTAATTGGAGTGGTTCTTGTAAAGTGGGATGAGCTTGGGGTGCCACCCCTATGGGTTGATTGGTCATCCCCATGGGACGCTACGTGTTTTGATTCCAATTGGGGCCTTGGGAAGCTATGCTACTCCACTGTGAAGGATATGGGTTATTACTTGGATTTTTCCAGGATGGGGTAGGGTATTGTGAGTTTGGCCAGGTGGGATTTGTAGCAGATTGATTTGGCCAGGTGGGATTTGTAGCAGATTGATTTGTCTAGGTGGGATTTGTAGCAGATTGATTTGGCCAGGTGGGATTTGTAGTAGATTGATTTGTCTAGGGTGCATTAGGATATTGTTGGTACTTCCAGGTAGGGTTAGCAAATGGCTGGCCCTGCCATGTGTTTCCATACTTTTTCTTTTGATTATACTACCCAGAAAAGAAAGAAGAGGGATCTTGTAGTGTACCTGGGGGATGGGCCTGCCATTGGCGATGTTGAGCCATCAGGTATAATGATTTTGTTTCCTCTTCTTCTTCTTTAAAAACAACTTTTAGTCCTGGGAGCAATGGAAATTGCTTTGTTTCATAATATTTGGTACAAATGGCACAAACCCAAACCACATCCAAAGGGAATTTCCTCAAACCATGTTTCTTTCTGCATCAGTGGAAAAATATGGCCAAGGTCTGTTTAGCCTGTAAGACATCCAATTGTGTAGTTAGAGTTATTAGAATGTTAGTTTTGTAATTTTCTAAAAGATGACCGACTTCTTCTCGGGTAACTCCCTCGCTAGTAATGTTGTTATTTCTGGTGAGGGGAGAACACATCCCTGATTTGTTTCGTGTCCTCCCACGCGAGCACCTGATGCACAATTGGATAATGTTATAATAAGTTTCTTGATAAATATCACCCTTCCCCATTAAATTCAATGTTTCTACCCATTCATCCTTCATTCCTTTTATCAAAGTGGCTTTAAGTACCTCACCTGGTAATGTACCATAAGGAGACCTTTGAAAATTATATTGAAACCTTTCAACATATTCTTCTAATGTCTCGTTTTCCTTTGCATTCATTTGAAAGATTTTATCTTTTAGATCCCTAGTTCTACAATAATCCCGATATTTCATTAAGAAGGCTTGTGTCATTCATCCCATGAGTTTATAGTTCCCCCTCCTAATCCTATAAATCAGCGTAAAGATGCTCCTTTAAAATTAGAAGGGAACAACTTCAATTTTTGGGGTTCAGAGGTGTATTCATATCCTCTACACATGACATCAAATTCAAATAGGAACGCATTAGGGTCCTCTAAAATTAATCCATGAAAGGTTGGCAAATTTTGTAATGGGATTGATTTCAAGGGAGCATTAGCAGCTGGATCAACTATTGGATATTCCAAAGTGGAAGTCTAGGCTCGTGGTTGATTTGATTGCGCCATTTGGTTGAAAATATGCCAATAATCTTCATAAATTTCTTGGCCTCGGTGTTTTATTTGGGGTGATTGATTATTTAATCGCACTACCTCGATCTGGGATTTTAGGTATACCTTCTTGTATCATAGGATATCCAGGATCAAGTGGTGGTGATGGGTTTTCTTTAGCAACCTCGCTGGTCTCCCCTTATCCTTCTTCCAGATTACAAGATTTTCCCTCGTCTAAAGGGATGAGAGGTTGAAGATATGTATTTTGAAATTTTTTTTCAATCCCTTCAGTTCTGCTATGAACCTCAGCATGGGCTACAGTTGGGGAATTTGTTTCCTGGGGAATTCTGGTAGATCCTTTCCCAAGTCCAACTGAAGCTTGAGATTCATCTTTTCGAATTATTTATTCTATGAAAGTGCTTCTTCTAGGGGCCACCGAGCCCTAGCCTTTTGTGGTTTTTGGTGGGGGTTTTGGTTTTTCAGGTTCTTTCTTCTTAGTCATGCACACTTCACACAAAATTTTAAGTACATATATGACCTCTATGTATCAGCTAAAGGTACACATTGGTATAAGAATTTTACTTATTGCCTACATAGGTTCTTACCTTCCGTTTCCAATACCTCATCCTTCAGAGACACAACCTATGCCATCTTTGACATTCTTCCCAACAACGATGCCAAAATGTTGGGCTTTAAAGATGTTAAGCCCTAATATTGGCTCATTACCCCTTAATTGGGGCATATTACATTAGTACTGTTATTTCATTTATGACAGATTTATTCCATTAGTTGTAATTATACATCCTAGTCTCCTATATATACTATGGAGACATTTTCATTTGGAATCATCTTGTACTTGAACATTTATGTGGATTAAAAGGATCTTTCCCCCTCGAAGAGTCTTATTATCTAAAATTATCTCTTCTTCAAGGTGTTGGGTACTTATTCTGAGGTTTTTCTATGCTATATTTATATTTGGTTCTTAACATATGGTATCAGAGCTCAAGGTCTTGGGGTTTCATTGCTACATCTGTGACACTGTGAAAATTTTGCTATAACTCGTTTTGTACAGCGATTCAGATGGAACGAATTGGAGGATATTTAGTAGATAGATAAAGGTACGCTGGATTAAAAATTCAGCTCCTGAGGCCTTATACTTTTGGAGATACACCCTTTGTAAGATGGGGTTCTGGATTCATCCTGAATTGAATCATTGCAGGATTTTCACTATAAAAGGTTTTCGGTAATGTTTCAGACCATGAAATCCATAGGATATTCTAAAAAAATAGTAAGGTATATTTGATGGAAATTGCAGCTTCTAGGTCATTGTAAATTTGTAGATACACCATGTGGAAGATAGGGTATCTGACTAGTCCTATTGACTAGTCTCAAGCAGGTGTTCCAGGTAAAAAAATCATAAAGTCTTCTTAGAATATCCAAATTGAGTGAAACTAGTTGCATTAGATAATGGATAGACCGTAGTAGTTCTGGTATGAGTTTCATAATTTTATATCAATTATTTTGTGTGGGTTACGCTATACAAGTGAGATATCCTGGAAATGCCAAACACCGTCATGTTGTGGGGAAGTTACTGTAAATGCCACCTGGCACATCCAATTTTTATCAGACCCGTGGCATTGAAGAGAAGAAATATTAGATACCTATAAAAAATAAAAGTTCATACTCATAAGGGATGAAATTTTGGAGATACAATAAAAGGAATATTGTCTAGCAAAACCACCTCAAAATCAAGGTTTAACGTGATACTTGGCCAACATGCCGCCAAAAATGTGAACTTCTATACCAAATAAGCCTCCAGACAATCCTACTTGGACTCTTGATTAAGGTGAAGAAATGCGTAGGGACATAAATGATTTACAAAAGAAGAGAGCAACAAAAGATAAACTACAAGAGATGATGGATTCAATAGAAGCTAAGGTCGAGGCAATAAATACTAAGATGGATGCTTTAAAAGGGGAGATCATGGAAGGATTGAAAATTTTCCTAATAGAGAGGACACCTGCAAGTGAAAATGTATCCCATGAAATCCATGATGAGGACACAAGGAAGGTGAATCAATAATGGAGAAACCCCAACTTTGGGTTGAAGACCAACCACGTTCCTAAGATCGGTATGAGGAAGTTTGATGGCAAGGACCCAATCACATGGATACTTCAGATGGAGCAATTCTTTGATCTACATAATGTGCCACATACACAAAAGGTACGAATTGATTCTTTATATTTATAACCCAATTAATTTGTATGGTATTGATGGCTCTGTTCTCGCAAATCACTTGTCACTTGGACAATTTTCACGAAAGAAATAATAGCACACTATGAGGATACAAGGAGCAATACCTTCTTTAGCCAATTGATAAATCTCAAGCAAAAGGGTTCAGTTACTGAGCACATTGAGAACTTCCAAAGATTGAATATAAAGGTAACATATATTCCAGATGAGCACTTGATTGATGTATTCATAGGAACTTTAAAGGATAACATTCAACATGAGGTTCGCCTTTGGGAACCCAAATCATTGGATAATGCATTTATGGTGGCAAGAAATGTTGAAAGTAAATATATGGCTATGGCTACTAGAAGGACCAATCCTAACATCTATAGAGAGAATAATGATCCTTCTTCTAAAACACCTCAACCTACAAGGTTGAAACCTCAACAATTGGAGGAAAGAAAAGAAATAGGTTTATTCTTTAATTGTGACAACAAGTACAGTAAGGGACATAAGTGTGGTGAGAATAAATTATTCTACATAGATTGTGAAGAGGAAGAAGAAGAAGAACAAGAACCATCTCAAGATGAAAACATAGAAGAAATTTTGTCTGAAGAGTTGACTCCCATGATATCGTGTACTACATTGGCTGGAATTAGTACTCCTCAAACCTTCAAGATTGAAGGATACATCAAAAAGAAAAAGGTAATAGTCCTAATTGATTATGGCATTACTCATAATTTCAATCACTAGAAATTAGCCAAAGCTCTCAATTGCTTTGTATATCCAACGCCAGAGTTTCAAGTAATGATTGCAGATGGAGGAACTATCAATTGCTCAGGAAAATGAAATAAGATCAATCTTACTATGGGGGAATATGTAATGAATAGTCCGATGATTTATATACCCATGGGTGGTGTTGATGCTGTACTATGAATCCAATGGTTACAATCATTAGGAACAGTGGCTTTTAATTTTCAAGAACTTTTCATGAAATTTTCATTCGAAGGAAAAAAAATTGAGTTAAGAGGTATCATAGGGAAATCTGGTAAGGTGATAAGATCTAATGGCATGACAAAATTATTGAAAAAGGGGCATCAAGGCGTTATAGAATAACTATGCTCACTAGATGTTCAAACATCTAAGGCATCTGTTCCTCAAGATATCCAAGGGATCATTGATAAGCATTCCAAAGTATTGGAAGATATTTCCAAAGGTCTTCCACCCACTCGAAATCATGATCATGAAATTCACCCAATTCCTGGGAGTGTTCCTCCTAACATCAGGCCATACGGATACCCTTATGCCCATAAGAGTGAAATTGAGCACATGGTTCAAGAAATGTTAGAGGCTGGCATTATTATACCTAGCCAAAGCTCTCACTCTGCACCAGTGGTAATGGTATTCAAGAAAGATAGCTCATGGTGTATGTGTCTACATTATAGAGAGCTCAACAAGATCACTATTAAAGACAAGTTTCCCATTCCCATCATTGATGAATTGTTAGATGAACTACATGGAGCAATCTATATCACAAAATTCGATCTTCGTTCAGGGTATCATCAGATTAGAATGAAGGAAGAAGATATCGCCAAAAGAACATTCCTAACTCATGAAGGCCATTATGAATTTTTGGTCATGCTTTTTTTCTTTACAAATGGACCTTCCACATTCCAAGGGTTGATGAATTCCATTTTCAAGCCCTTCCTTCAAAATTTTGTGTTATTATTTTTTGACGATATACTAATCTGTAGGAAGTCTTGGGAGGATCATGTGCGACATGTTGACAAGGTGCTGCAACTACTAAAGGAGAAACAACTATATGCCAAACCATCCAAATGTTTCTTTGGAGTGAAAGAGGTGGAGTATTTGGGTCATATTGTATCTCATGAACGTGTCAAGGTAGACCCTAACAAGATTAAGGCCATGATGGATTGGCAGATTCCCAAAACATTGAAGAATCTTAGAGGATTTTTGGTTTTGACAGGTTACTACTGTAAGTTTGTTCGGCACTATGGAAGAATAGTAGCACCTTTAATGACACTAAATAAGAAGGATGCATTTTCATGGACTCCAGAGGCAACTAAATGTTGTGAACAACTTAAAGAGGTGATGTGAAAAGCTCCTATATTGACCACTCTAGACTTCACAAAAACATTTGTTGTGGAATGTGATGCCTCAAGAAATGGAATTGGTGTTGTCCTAATGCAAGAAGGAAGGCCCTTGGATTTTGAAAGTCGACTAGTCAAGCGAAAGGACTTACACAAACCCATTTATGAGAAGGAAATGATGGAAATACTACATGCATTGAAGAAATGGCATCCTTACCTAATAGGTAGGCACTTCAAGGTCAAAATAGATCATGATAGTCTTAAATACTTCTTGGAAGAAAGACTATCTTCAGAAGAACAACAAAAATGGGTAACCAAGGTATTGGGTTATGATTTTGAAATCGTCTATAAAAAGGGGAAGCAAAATGTTGTGGCAGATGCACTCTCAAGAAAGGATGACGATGTTGAGGCCTTTCTCTGTGCTATCTCAATTATCCAACCCGATTAGATAATAGAAGCAAGGAATGAATGGAAGAATGACGGAAAAGTGTGGACTCTCATTCAAAGGTTGCAGTGGGATTCCAGTGCATCAGATACATTTACATGGAAAAATGATTCACTATGGTACAAAGATCGCTTATATATATGTAAGAACTCCCAAATCAAACAAAAGGTACCATTGGAATTGCACACTTTTCCAGTAGGAGGGCATTCCGTATTTTTGAAAACCTACCATAGAGTCAAGAAGGATTTTTTTTGGGATGGCCTTAAAACTGATGTTCAAAGCTTTGTGGAAGAATGTTTGGTTTTCCAAAAAAATAAGGTGGAAAGAATTAAGATCCCAGGTCTTTTACAACCATTAGCCATCCCAAGTCAGTGTTGGGAGGAGGTTTCCATGGATTTCATCACAGGGTTACTGAAGTCTGAAGGAAAGAGTGTCATCATGGTGATTGTTGATAGACTGACCAAGTACACATACTTTTGTGCACTCTCTCATCCCTTCAAAGCTAGTATAGTTTCCACTGCATTCATGGAGACAGTTCAAAATCTACATGGCAACCCAAAGATTATTGTAAGTGACAGAGATCCCATCTTCACTGGACATTTTTGGACAGAATTATTTTCGTGTTTGGGTACTCAATTGGCTCATATCTAATCCTATCATCCTCCATCTGATGGACAAAGTGAGATAGTGAACAAATGTCTGGAAGGATACCTTCGTTGCTTTGTCTCTGATAAAGAAAGAAAATGGTTCAAATGGTAACCCTTGGCAGAATGGTGGTATAACACTTCCTTTCATACTGCAACAAAAATGACACCATTTATGGCATTCTATGGATACCACCCTCCTTCCATCACTTCTTCTCTAAAAGAAAAATCTAAGGCTCAAGTAGTGGAATATCACATCAAGCATCGACAACAAGTTCTCCAAATATTAAAGGACAACCTGACCATGGAACAAAATCTCATGAAACAACAAGCAGATCAACATTGTAGTGAAAGAAGTTTTGAAGTAGGGGATTGGGTGGTTTTAAGACTACAACCATACAAACACATGTCCTTCAAGCAATACAAGAAGGATAATAAATTATCACCAAAGTAATATGGCCCTTATAATGTGTTTCAAAAGATTGGTATTATGGTGTACAAATTGGAGTTGGCTGCATCTTCAGGAGTACACTCAGTTTTCCATGTTGCATGCTTAAATAAGGTTATAGGTGACAAGATCCCAGTTCAAACTATATTGCTAGAAGTTGACGAAGAAATAAAAATCATATTGGAGCTTGAAGCCATCACTGACACAAGAATTCACTAGCTGAGGAATAGATCCATTTCAGAGTATCTCATTAAATGGAAGAAACTACCAGCTGAAGATTCCACTTGGGAAGATGAGTCTTTTATACAGAAGCATCCCGAGTTACTCAAGCATTGCCGAAAACACTTGTCTCAAGGGGAGGGGCATGTTAAGCCCTAATATTGGCTCATTACCCCTTAATTGGAGCATATTACATTATTAATGTTATTTTATTTATGTCGGGTTTATTCCATTAGTTGTAATTATACCTCCTAGTCTCCTATATATACCAAGGACACATTTTCATTTGGAATCATCTTGTACTTGAACATTTATGTGGGGTAAAATGAGGTTTCCCCCTCGAGGAGGCTTATTATCTGAAATTATCTCTTCTTCAAGGCGTTGAGTACTATCTGAGGTTTTTCTATGCTATATTGGTATTTGGTTCTTAACAAAAGATGTCCTAAAACAACCCTAGTTTAACATTAATTTATCAACCTGAGGATTCATCTTTTATTTCAAGAATATTAGAAAATTCTATGAAAATATATGTAGAGGCTAAAATCATGTGGTCAAAGCAAATATGAGTTTATCAATAATCAAGTTCCTCACACATTCATTAAAATTATGAAGCTAAGATCTATGCTCAACAGAATTGAAATCTGATCTATAACATGTTGTGAATTAAAGACATTTAACTAAATTTTGGAATTTATCTAACTAAGAACAATGATTGGATTTATGAAATTGCTTAAGAAACTAATATATCAATGACTATTTAATCTGCTAGAAAGAAACAACTAATTATTGTAAATTGAGAAGGAACAACAAGTGTACTTTAAATAGAAGGAACACCAAATGCTAAATTAACAAAAGGGACAACAAATGATAATTTAATAAAAGGAACAACGTATGCTAAAATGAGAGGAACTGTTGATCAACAAACTACAACAATGCGAGATGGAACAACAATCGGTAACATTCAAATGAAGAATCTATCTTATGTAATCAAACAACACAACTAATCTATAAAAACATTAACACACACATACATTCATCTTAACTATTGCAAAAGAGATTTAAATCATAGAACTGAAATCAAATTGATACAATTACAGATTGAGACAGTAAATCCTTTAGGCTAGTCCCTTGGTCCTCAGAAGCACTACTACTAGAAACTCAGTATGAAAAAATGATGAAAACGCCCAATGATTCTATTAATTCCATAAATGGTACAACATTTACAAAAGGTTGCTTGTACAGAGCAGTTCCGAGTTCTGAATGCTTGGATGAATTTATTCGATTCCTTTAAATGATTCATTACCCTCTATATATTACAATGATATAGGTAAATTAAGATATCTTGAGGATCGAGAGATCCTCGGGATTGATTTTACTATTTATAAAGTTTACAAAATAGAGAATCAATCTTCCTCAAAACTGATTTGCACCTAATGTCTTCAACCTTCAATAGCTATGTATCTTCAAAATATCCTTAGCTATCTTGTGTTTGACAATATTTGTCCATTCCTGCAATAAAATCAAACAATTCCAACCGAATATTAGAATCTATCTAATATTACTCAATAATATTTCTAGAAGACATTTTAATCATTTTCTACCCTAATTATTTCTAATTAATAGAAAAGTCAATAAAGATCATATCATGAATCATGGGAATAAAGAGGATATTTGTACCTTTTCCTCAACTCAACAGATGGTCCTACCTCAACAACATTAGATGCAAGAGGGTCATGAGGATCAAGAGGTGGTCGAATAAAGTTAAAATGTTCATAAATATCACGTCTCGATGGAGTCCTCCATATGGAATGAACATGTGTCTGTTGTGGATTTACCATGCCAGCAGACTAGACAAGAGTTATGTACTCATCATAATCATGTTGTGTGTCTTCGATCTGTGTTTCGGTATATGGTCTCAATGACAAGCATTGAAATTCATGTTCTATTTTGTTATCGAATGAGTCCAATTAAACAATGAGTGGTTCGATAGGAGGTTTTGACACAGGGATAGTATGAGGAATGGGATCCTCAACCGTAACCAAGGCGCTTTCAGGATTTTCTAACAAAGGAGTAACAACGCTCCCAGTGTCAGAGCCAATTTCTATTGTAGGAAAATTCCCCTGCAGAAAGGTGAATGTCCTCTTGGATCCTATATCCCTATGACCAAGACATAAAAATGTTAACATTGAACATTGGCATTCCTTTAAATGTAGCTAAACTAGTCAAAGGAAAAAGAGGAATAAAGCATGATGTACCTTTTTATGAAGTTTGTCCTTGTTTTGTCCAGGCTTAACTTGATCTTCTATCCCTTTAATCAGTTCTGCAATTCAATAAACAACAAATACAATGCATGCTTCCTATTCTACCAATATTAGTTTAAACTAGATTTATCAAGAAGAGACAAGCCTATTCAAACATACACAAAATTGAAGGAAATAGGCCAAGCATATATTAATGAGAACATAACAAGGTACTTACAATCTGTAGATATAGATGCAACAGCCTCACTAAGTCCTCCTTGTCCAACCCCTTGCTCGAAATACCCATGATCAAAATGACAATACTTTTCACTGATATTATTCCCCTTTTCACCATGAGAATGCCTCATTTTACAAGATTTGAGAGGCTCAACCACCTTAGTTATCTTTGGAATAACTTGAGGATACGACTCCATTAGTTGTGGTATCTCCTTAGATACATCCTATAACTTGGACTCGAGCCAAACCAACTCAGATGCTTTCTAGATGTCTTTAGAGATAAGGGGTATTTCTCCCCAATATTATCTCAATAGATTCGCACTCCCTTAAAGATAGAAATAGAGCGCTATAGCGCTCCCTACTGAGTGGGCAAGGAGCGCTAGCGCTCCATGCATGTGAGTAGGGGAGCACTGATCTCCAAAAATTCATTTAAGATGATCATTCTTCAAGGAAAAATATTTGTAAGCTTTGCCAAATGATGTGTTTTTCCTATTCTAACAATTCTTAGAGGGTGTAGCAAGTGTTCTTATGGTTTCTTCTGCAATATGACACATATGGGACAAAAATACGTTGTTTGCAACACTTGCACCAAAAGTGTGACACTTACGATAATGATTATGGGATATTATCGAAGTGAGGAATTTTGACATGTAACACTCTTCATCACTCACATTATTGAGAGTATTCAAGATGGATGGATTAGAATAATAATTCAAAATGATATGATGTTGAGTCATCTTCCCAATACAACAAATCCTTGTGATTATCTCCCTTTTCAGCTCCCTTTTTTTCTTCCACTGGCTGTTTTAATGTATTTTTATCCACTTTTTTGCTAAAGTCAGTGCTATTTATGGGGAGGGAAGTATTTATGGTTTGATTTTCATGGAGCAACACAGGTGGCTAATTTAGCACCCAAGTTAGTACCTAATTTAGCTCCCTATTTAGCTACCACTTTAGCTCCCATTTTAGCTCCCAATTTAGCTCACAATTTAGCTTCTAGTTTAGCTTCCAATTTAGCTTCCAGATTAGGTTCCCTTTTAGCTTCTAGTTTGGATTCCAATTTAACTCCTAATGTGCCTAAATAGTAATTTTGTTGAGTTTTGGGGGGTTAAGTGGATAGGGGCTTTGAGGATTAGATGATTTAGGGATTTGAGGTCTAGGGATTAAGGGTTAAGGGATTAGGGGTTACCGTTTAAGGGATTAGGGGTTACAGTTTAAGGGATTAAGGTTCAATGGATAATGGATTTGGGGATTAGGGGTTAGGTATTTTAATGGTTAATTGACTAGGGATTATATATGGTCAAGTGATTAATGACATCCATCGAACCTACACATAATCATTGAGATCGTCCATGTCTCATTTTCATCATCCGTCATTTCCATATGTATAATATTCAGAACTAATCTCTTGAAATGTCATGGAAATTCCAATACACCCATCACAAATATTGTCTTCCATCGACCCCTCACAATGAGAAGTGAATGGGGCCAACGTTTAAATTTATTTCATTTGTGCCTGTATGCATCAAAATTTGACATGGTTAGACTAGACACATGCATTGATGGTATGGGAGGGTTTCAATACTCAAGGATGTCTGATGTCCCCACATAATATTTGAGATCATCCATGTTTTCATCAACATTCATAATGAACGTCTCATTGTCATTATTTTTCATTTCCATCTATACAATCATTTTTGGAATTCTCTTGTGTTAGAAAAACAAGACCGCAGAGAAATAAAATAAAACAAATGCAGAAACAAAACACAAAAGACACACAATACAAGAGAGACACAGATTTACGTGGTTCACCCAGTGTAGGCTACATCCACTAGAGAAATTTCCAGGTCCTTCCTTTATTATTATCCAGCAAATGAAGGGATACAACCTACAGCAAAACCCACTGTAACTTCCTCTTCTTTCTCTCACAGTCTCCTCTCTCAGAATACAATATTCACCATCAACCATAGCCGCAATACATTTCCCTCATAAAAGAGAGTTGCCTTCTAGGGAAAAAATCCCTAACATAATCTCTACTGTTAGATCTGCGACCTTATAATGAACGGTCCAGATTTACAATGAAATTACAATATACTTTTACAAGGCAATTGTTTCTTCGAGGGCTTCGCCCCAGAACCCCTGCTGGGGGGCCGCTTTCCCCCAGACCCCCCAACCGTGGGGATAGGCCCCCTGGACCCCATAGAGGGGGTACCCCCCCTCTGCACTCCCCCGCGTGGAAGAGTGTACATACTTCTGGGGTGAAAATACTTCATGGGGTATAAACACGGCTGAAAGTAAAAGACTTATAAATCAGGAAGATAATCAAGCTCCACAACCAACATCTTGAAATGTCATGGAACTTCCAATTCACTCACCACAAATGTCATCTCCCAACCTCACATAGTGAGTAGTGAATGGGGCCAACATTGAAATTTCTTCAATATGTGTCCGTATGCATCAAAATTTAACATGGCTAGACTAGAAACATGCCTTGATGGTATGGCAGGGTTTTAGGACTCAAGGATGTATGATATCCCCACATAATCTTTGATATCGTCGACATTTGCATCAACATTTATCATGCATGTCTCATTGTCATCATTCATCATTCCCTTATATAGAATCGTTGCCGGAACTACCTTGAAATTTACATGGAACTTCCAATACACGCATCACAAATTTCTTCCATCGAACTCGCACAGTGACCCGTGAATGGGGCAAACTTTGAAATGTTTTCAATCTATTCCCATATGTGTTAAAATTTGGCATGGTTAGACTAGATAGTTTCCTTGATGGTATGGGAGGGTTTCAAGACTCAAGGATGTTTTATTTGCCCGCATAATATTTGAGATCATCCATGTTTTCATCAACTTTCAATATAATGGATGTCTCATTGTCATCATTCGTTATTTCCATCTATAGAATCTTTGTCAGAAATCTCTTGAAATGTCATGGCACTTCCAATACACCCATCACCAATTTCATCTTGTATCGACCTCTCACAGTGAGAATTGAATGGGGCCAACGTTGAAATTTCTTCAAACTGTGCATGTATGTGTTGAAATTCGACATGGTTAGACTAGACACATGCTTGGCGATATGGGATGGTTTCAAGACTCAAGGATGTCTGATGTCCTCACATAATCTTTGAGATCATCCATGTTTGCATCAACATTCATAATGGATGTCTCATTGCCATTATTCATCATTTCCAGATGTATAATCTTTTTTGGAAATCTCTTGAAATGTCATGGAACTTCCAATTCACCCACCACAAATGTCATGCACCAACCCCACATAGTGAGAAATGAATGGGGCCAACATTGAAATTTTTTCAATATGTTCCTATATGTGTCAAAATTTGACATGGTTAGACTAGACACATGCCTTGACAATATGGGATGGTTTCAAGGATCAAGGATGTATAATCTCCCCAGATAATATTTGAGATCAACCACATTTGCATCAATGTTAATCATGCATGTCTCATTGTCAATGTTTGACATTCCCTTCTATAGAATCGTTGTCATCACTATCTTGAAATTTGACATGGAACTTCAAATACTTCCATCACAAATTTCTTCCACCGACCCTGCACAATGAGCAGTGAATGGGGCCAACATTGAAATGTTTTCAATCTGTGCCCGTATGCGTCAAAATTTGACATAGTTAGACTAGATAGTTGCCTTGAAGGTATGGGAGGGTTTTGAGACTTAAGGATGTTTGATGCCCCCACATAATATTTGAGATCATCCATGTTTGCATCAACATTCCATATAATGGATGTCTCATTGTCATTATTCGTCATTTCCATCCATAGAATCTTTGTCGAAACTCTCTTGAAATGTCATGGCACTTCCAATACACCCATCACAAATGTCATGTTGCAATGACCTCTCACAGTGAGCAGTGAATGGAGCCAATGTTTAAATTTCTTCAAACTGTGCATGTATGCATCGAAATTATACATGGTTAGAATAGACACATTCCTTGATGGTATGGGAGGGTTTCAAGACTTAAGGATGTCTAATATCCCCACATAATATTTGAGATCATCCATGTTTGCATCAACATTCATAATGCATGTCTCATTGTCATCATTCGTTGTTTCCATCTATATAATCTTTATTGGAACTCTCTTGAAATGTCATGGAGCTTCCAATTCACCCACCACAAATTTCATGCATCGACCTTGCATAATGAGTAGTGAATGGGGCCAATGTTGAAATTTCTTCAATATGTGCTTGTATGCATTGAAATTTGACATGGTTATACTAGACACATTCCTTGAAGGTATGGGAGCGTTTCAAGAATCAAGGATGTATATTGATGTCCCCACATAATATTTGATATCATCCACATTATCATCAACATTCATCATGCACGTCTCATTGTCATCATTCGTCATTCCCTTCTATAGAATAATTGTCAGAACTATCTTGAAATTTGACATGGACCTTCCAATACACCCATCACAAATTTCTTCTATCAAACCCGCATAGTGAGTAGTGAATGGGGCCAACGTTCAAAATTTTTCAATCTATACATGTATGCATCAAAATTAGACATGGTTAGATTAGATACATTCCTTGACGATATGAGAGGGTTTCAAGACTTAAGGATGTTTTATGTCCCCGCATAATATTTGAGATCGCCCATGTTTGCATCAACATTCAATATAATGGATGTCTCATTGTCATCATTCGTCATTTCCATCTATAGAAACTTTGTCAGAACTCTCTTGAAATTTCATGGCACTTCCAATGCACCCATCACAAATTTCATCTTGCATCGACCTCACACTGTGAGAAGTGAATGGGGCCAACATTGAAATTTATTCAAATTGTTCCTGTATGCATCAATATTCGACATGGTTTGCTTAGACACATGACTTGATGGTATGGGAGGGTTTTCAAGACTCAAAGAGGGTTTATAAATTCCACATTTGCATCAATGTTCATCGTAAATGTCTCATTGTCAATGTTCGTCATTATTTTCTATATAATCTTTGTCAAAACTATCTTGAAATTTGACATGGAAATTACAATAGACTCATAAAAAATTTCATGCACCAACCCCACATAGTGAGTAGTGAATGGGGACAATGTTGCAATTTCTTAAATCCGTGCCTGTATGCTTTGAAATTTGACATGGTTGGATTAGACACATGCATTGACGGTGTGGGAGGGTTTCGAGACTTAAGAATGTATATTGATGTCCCCACATAATCTTTGATATCATCCAAATTTGCATCAACGTTCATCATGCATGTCTCATTGTCATCATTTGTCATTCCCTTCTATAGAATCATTGTCGAATCTATCTTGGAATTTTACATGGAACTTCCAATACACCCATCACAAATGTCATGCACTGACCCCACATAATGAACAGTGAATAGGGTCAATTCTCAAATATCTTCAATATGTTCATGTATGCCTCAAAATTTGACATGGTTAGTGTTGCCTACTTATACACACCTCAGAGGCGTGGAATAAATATTCAATCCACTCAGTGTGTCCTCAGGGGCATGTGAGAGTTAAGGTGATGTCACCTAATCCTAAAATCCTCTGTCTAGGCCAACTCCTAGTGAAGCCAAGGGGGGTAGTCCCTAATAAAATAATCTAAGTCTTAAACTAAAATCTAAGAAACTAGTATTCTAGAAGTTTACTGCATTAACCCATATAAATAAAATCTATTCTAAAGCATACACATGTCAATTAATCACCACAAGATACATAAAAATACTTGCATAAAGGATACTTGAGATAATATTAGATGCAAGTAAATTAAAAATTGCTTCAAAGTAAATGACTGAAAGTAAAGTGTTTGAAGAAAATGGATTTGTAAATGTAGAATTGAGACCAATGCCTTAAAAGTATCCTGGGAAATGTAGATCGCATGTTTTATTAGGATTTATTGATGGTAGGTTAATCAGATAAATTTTATTGCATGAAAATAAAGTTCTTGAATAAACTAGATTTGGCCCTTCAGAAAAACATCCCTAAATTATAAGTTGAGCTTGTCAAATATCCAACAGGGAAGGTCCCTTTGATTTTACACACAAGCCCAAGAGAATGTGGGAGATCCAACAGGGAGAACCTAGATCTCAAAGTTTCCGCCAGATATCTTACACAAATTCTATTATGTTTCCACTAAATCAAAGTTTCTTAAGGATTTCCCTATTAATCTATCACCATTGAATAACCCAGGATGTATGAAACTTACTCCCATAAGATCAAGACAACCTCACAACTGGAAGGGTCAGGAACTGCACCCAGAACTGAGGGGAGTTGTTTATTTTAAGCAAGAATTGAAATAAATGAAAGTAAATATTTTTTTATTACTTTTCTTCACTGAACAACGTTTTTCAAGGAGCTGAGGAGATGGTTTATTGCCAACTTTGAAATTTCATAAAGTAAATCTAATCTAGAAATTATAATATTACTTTCCAAAATGAAATCTAATCTATGTGAAGATTTATTTTAACTTTTTTGTTTATGTGAGATTGTAGTTCTTTGTGATGAATTAAATATTAAATTTAGTTTATCCTTAGTTTTGAAAACTGAATCTCAGCTAAAATTGCAAAATTGAGACAATCACCAAAAACATCGTTCCCCCTAGGGGGATGAAGAGTGGGAGATTGTAGCCCCACTGATTTTATTAATGAAATTACACAAATATTTATTGGAGTGACTTGTTACCATTCATTAGGGGGGTCACAATTCTTTACAAGTTTTACAAGTATTTATTGAAGAAAGGGTGCTCTCGTGGGTTCCAAATGCTCCAAATCCACCCAAAATAGATAAAATTTCCTCTGATCTGTTCATAAACCTGCAAAAAAAAGCAAGCAAACAAAGACAAAATATGTCCAAAAAAAATTTGGAAGTGTCTTTGGTTATTAGTATGAAAGCCCAAAATTTATTAAGTAAAACTAGTGTAAATTGAGCAAAAGATGAACTAAGAAGAGCAAGCTAAAGAGATTATCTCCTTAGGGTCTTTGTTTGTTTTTTTAAAATAGCAATATAAAGGAACTTAATTTTCCAAATATGAAATGGAAATATTTTATAAAATAACAACCTTTAACTTTTACAATTTTCAAAGAAAAAGTATGTTAAAGGAGACTTTTCCTATGCTAGTTCTAAGCTTTAGATGAAACTTGAAAGTACAAACTTAGATCTAGTTTATCTTATGCATGGAAACTTAGATATTCAGAATTTGAAATGAAATATAGATCTAAGCACTTGCATGAAACCACGTAACCAAAAATAAAAGGTAGAGTTTCTTTTGAGAAAGAGAGAAGGAAGAAACTTGTAGCCTTGCAACCCTTGGGCAGTGGAGTCTTTAGATGAGTTAAGGAGGGAGTAAGTCTTTGTATCCTTGAAGTTGTGAAGAAACAACTAAGTTCAATCACCACTCCAAGCTATGAGAACCTGTAAGCTTTAAGTTCTTGCAAATAAACTTCTTAACAAAAATGGTGTCACCTACAAAAGAAACTTGAGGGGTATGTTAGTTAACCGAAACATGCATACATATCAAAGACTATAAATATAAATGAAAAATAGGAGTAAAAACAATCTATGTAAATCCTATCTTATGAAGTGATAACTCCCTACAAAGGCCAAGATCACAAATCCAAAGAAGAAATTAGGCAGGTATTACCTCATAGATTAAGCACAAATGACATCAAGCATCCACACAAATGTATAACACACATTATTGACCTCCAAAGTCTCTTTATTCCAAATTAAACATATTACAATATTATACAATCACAAGAAAGACTCCCCAACTCTGACTAGATAATAAAGGAGAGAGTTCTTGCATAAATAACAAAGGGTGAAGATTCCCAATGAAGGAGGGCACACCAAGTGGAGGAGAGGGGCGCACCAAGTGTGAGGAGAGGAATTCCAGGTGGTAACCACAAGGCTTCCACCTTTCCTTTAACCCCCAAGTATTACAAGTGTGATCAAATTGAAGAGGGGGAGGGTGCCACCTCTCAAGAGGTAGGCAACCCTCTCTTGAAATGTGCCACCTCTCTTTAGTGGAAGCTTCTAACTCATCCATTCCTCACCCATTCACACCTAACAATATTTCACATGTCTCTTATTTCTTCAACATATCCTTTTAGGCTTTATTTCGCTCAAAACATGTTTCCGACATGTTTCCAAGGAAATAGCAATTGTTGATTTTTCCTGTATTTTTTGGGTTTTTTGAGTAAAATTGAATTTTTAGTGATTAAAATCACTAATTTAACTCACCAAAGTGGGTACTTAGGTAATGAGGGTTACTAGTACCACTTTTTTAATACAACTTTATTTTTTAATTAAAAAATCTCATTTTACAGAAAAAATTTAATTAACTGAAAAAATTAAAAAATCCTAAGGGGGACTTAACACATTTCCATAAAACTTTAGGAGGATTTTTATCATGGTAATATACATTAGACACTATTCTTAGATCCATTCTAAGGCCTAACCATGATTATATACTCCAACTTTGGAGAAATTGAGTGAAAAAACTCAGAAATTATAAATCGCCTTTAAATAACAAAATATAATTAACAAGTAAAAAAAAAAACTCCAAATTAACAATTGATGTCTAATTCTAAGGTGGCTAAGACCTTTTACAAATTTCATCATGAAACATCTCTTATTACAATTCCCCGGAGGGTATGGAAAATGTGAAAAAGGTTGGTCTTATTGATCGACTGAACTTCTGAACTATGCATTTTGAACATGAAATTGTTCAAACTTTGGTGGCTCACTGGAAGTCCATCCTAGTGCAACTTCATGGATAATATTGGCTCCACATGGGGATGTGCTCTTTATATTTAAGAAAAAAAAAGAGCATGTGAGAATCCAGAATCTATTTCTACATCACAAACATCTCGCCAAAAACAACATCAACGACGCATTTATATGAAGCCCAAGTGTAAATTGAAATTCCACAATTATTATACTTGTATATAAAAAATATAATAAAAAATGAATATGAACTATTATACATAAAGTACAAAAGAATAAAGTGAACATAAATGAAAATAAAATACGGAGGAAAGGGTTAGAGATATGTTACAAAGGATGCACCATGGCATCAAATAGCAAGACTGAAGAAAACTTGAAAAGTTGTCTGCTCACTGGTAGTTTTGACCTTTTCACTTTCTAACTAGCTGAAGTAGAAAACATATGTAACATCAATGTCATGGATGAAATAATACCTCATATGTCTAAACAAACCTTGTCCGGAATGACTTGTTCAATATCCTTCTCCAATTTTTATCATCTTGGTATATTTCTTGAGATCAAACCACTCAAGAAACATGTGCATTTCTTTATTCAACCAAACATTGAAGTCTAGAAAGCCTTGTAAATTTTTTATGAATATGTACATTGGAATGTCATGGTGGATGTCCAACCATTGCTCATAATGATCTGAAATTGATAAACTGGAGTTGTCTTCCTTTTTCCCATTATCTATTATCAAGTCATCTGATGGTCGAGAGATTGGAACTGGAACTATCAAGGAATCTGCTTCACTGTTTCTTTCAAGTTCATCATAACTGTCGAAGATCTTCTTTGAGGAGATGGGTTCCTCAGGAGGAGGGTGGGGATTTGAATTATCCGAATATTCAATAATTTTAAAATAAAAACCCTTGATTTCCTCATGATTAGTTAATGACTCATCTATAGGCTCTTCCAGAATTTTCAGGTGAAATTCCCTTTCTTCTTTGCTTTGAATCTCTGGCTCTATAGGGTCTGAATACTTGATACAAGATTCTCCCTCTACAAGGCGAGCTTCCATGGTCTTTAACTGTATGGCATAGATAAATTCCATGGCTTGAATGACTTCTTTAAACTTCTGATTGGAATCTAATGAAGCATCATTCTTAACATTTGAATTGACTGTTTTTATATTTGGAGGTTTCTTCTCCTTCCATTTTTCCATAAAAGCATCAATCAATTCATTATAAGTACTAACCTATTTATCCTTAAGTTTTCTAAACCAATCAAGATCATCATCATCAAAAGATAATATAAACAATTTCATTCCCACATATTCATATAAAGCATTACAACACCATTTATTAAATCAAAGGGAAACCTTCTTAGCATGACGTCTAGCATCAACAACATTATTACCTTGAAAACAAGGCAAGTTTTTAATTGTTTTTTTTTTCTGTAATCAAATGTGGATAACCACTTATTGCATAAAAATCAATAGGTTTATAAAGATCATCTATTTCTGAACTAGATTTATTTAAAAAAAAATGAAAAGTCTAACAGAAATGGACTGGGACCCAAAAATTATTAAGGATCCTACGAGAATAAATCTTGGCTAACTTCCTCCAAAAACACCCTCGGGTTCAAGGATGAAGCTAAGCATATCATGGGTTCCTCCTTGCAGATAACTTTGTTAAATTATTTTTAAGTGGAGTTGCCAGATGATCAATTTTATTCTAAACAAACAAGAAGCATCAAACAAAGAAAAGAAGAAAAAAGGAAAACAAAAAGTCGTACTCCGGGAATAGAAATATGTATCCCCAACAATGGCGCCAAAATGTTGTCTCCTTATACACACCTGGGAGACATGGAACAAATCTTCAATCCACTCAGTGTGTCCTTGGGGGAAAGTGAGAGTTAAAGTGTTTTCACCTAATCCTCAACTCCTCCATCTAGGCCAACTCCTAGAAAATCCAAGGGGGGTAGCCCCTAATAAAATAATCTAAGGATTAAACTAAAATCTAAGCAACTAGTATTCTAGGAGTTTACTGCATTAACTAATATAAAGAAAATATATTCTAAAGCATACACAGATCAATTAATCACCACAAGATACATAAAAATACTTGCATAAAGGATACTTGAGATAATATTAGATGCAATTAAATTAAAACTTGCTTCAAAGTAAATTACTGAAAGTAAAGTGTTTGAAGAAAATGGCTTTGTAAATGCAGAATTGAGACCAGTTCCTTAAAATTATAATGGGCAATGTAGATCATGTGTTTTATTAAGATTTATTGATGGTAGGTTAATGAGATAAACTTTATTGCATGAAAATAAAGTGTTTGACTAAACTAGATTTGACCCTTCAGAAAAACATCCCTAAAGTGGAGGTTGATCTTGTCTAATATCCAACAGGGAAGGTCCCTTTGATTTTACACACAAGCCAAAGAGAATGTGGGAGATCCGGCAGGGAGAACCTATATCTCAAAGTTCTCACCAGATATCTTACACAAACTCTCTTATGTTTCCACTAACTCAATGTTTCTTAACGATTTCCCTATTAATATATCACCACTGTCCAGCCTAGCGTGTATGAAACTTAGTTCCAGAAGATTGAGACAAGCTCGCAACTGGAAGGGTCAGGAACCGCACTTAGAGTTGAGGGGAGTTGTTTACTTTAACCAAGAAATGAACTAAATGAAAGTAAATGTTTTCTAATTAGTAGTATTCACTGACCATCCTCTTTCGAGGAGCCAAGGAGACGATTTATTGCCAACTTTGAAATTGCATAAAGTAAATCTAATCTAACAATTACAATATTACTTTCCAAAATGAAATCTAATCTAACAATTACAATATTACTTTCCAAAATGAAATCTAATCGATGTGAAGATTTATTTTAACTTTACTATTTATGTGAGATGGTAGTTCTTTGTGATGAATTAAAGATTAAATTTAGCTTATCCTTAGTTGTGAAAATTGAATCTAAGCTAAAATTGCAAAATTGAGACAATCACCAAAAACATCGTTCCCTCTAGGGGGGATGAAGAGTGGGATCTTGTAGCCCCACTGATTTTATTAATGAAAGTACACAACTCTTTATTTCAGGTACTTGTGACCATTCATTATGGGGGTCACAAGTCTTTACAACGTTTTACAAGTGTTTATTGAAGAAAGGGTGCTCACGAGGGTTGCAGATGCTCTAAATCCACCCAAAATGGACACAATTTCCCCTTATCTATTTGAAAACCTGCACAAAATCGCAAGCAAACAAAGAAAAAATACGGCCAAAAACACTTTGTAAGTGTCTTTGGTTATTAGTATGAAAGCCCAAAATTTATTAAGTAAAACTAGTGTAAATTGAGAAAACAATGAACTAAGAAGAGAAAGATAAATAACTTATTTCCTTAGTGTCTTTGTTTGATGTTTTAAAATATCTATATAAAGGCACTTAATTTTCCAAATATGAAAGTGAAATCTTTTAGAAAAGAACTACCTTTAACTTTTAAAATTTTGAAAGAAAAAACATCTTAAAGGAGACTTTTCCTATGCTAGTTCTAAGCTTTAGATGAAACTTGAAAGTACAAACTTAGATCTAGTTTATCGTATGCATGCAAAATTAGATATTTATAATTTGAAATGAAATATAGATCTAAGCACTTGCATGCAACCAAGTAACCAAGAAAAAAGGTAGAGTTTCTTTTGAGAAAGAGAGAAGGAAGAAACTTGTAGCCTTGGAACCCTTGGGCAATGGAGTCTTTAGATGAGTTAAGGAGGGAATAAGTCTTTATATCCTTGAAGTTGTGAAGAAACAACCGAGTTCAATCACCACTCCAAGCTATGAGAACCTGTAAGCTTTAAGATCTTGCAAATAAACTTGTTAACAAAAATGGTGTCACCTACAAAAGAAACTTGAGGAGTATGTTAGTTAACCAAAACATGCATACACATCAAAGCCTCTAAATATAAATTAACAATAGGATTAACAACAAGCTAGATAAATCCTATCCTATGGAATGATAACTCCCTACAAAGGACAAGATAACAAATACAGAGAAGAAATTAGGCATTATTACCTCATAGATTAAGCAAAAATGACATCAAGCACCCACACACATGTATAACACACCTTATTTACCTCCAAAGTCTCTTTATTACAAATGAAAAGTATTACAATAGTATACAACCACAAGCAAGATGTTAAGAACCAAACATCAATATAGCATATAAAAACCTCAGAAAAAGTACTCAATGCCTTGAAAAAGAGATAATTTCAGATAATAAGCCTCTTCGAGGGGGCAACCTCCTTTTACCCCACTTAAATGTTCAAGTACAAGATGATTCAAAATGAAAATGTCTCCTTGGTATATATAGGAGACTAGGAGGTATAATTACACATAATGGCCTAAAGATGACATAATTAAAATAACATTACTAATCTAAATTACAACTAATGGCCTAAAGCCGACATAAATAAAATAGCATTACTAATCTAATATGCCCTAATTAAGGGGTAATGAGCCAACATTAGGGCTTAACATGCCCCTCCCCTTGAGACAAGTGTTGTCCACAATGCTTGAGCAACTCTAGATGCTTCTGTATAAAAGACTCATCTTCCCAAGTGGAATCTTCAGCCGATAGTTTCCTCCATTTAATGGGATACTCTGAAATGGATCTATTCCTTAGCTGGCGAATTCTTGTGTCTGTGATGGCCTCAGGCTCCAATATGATTTTTCCTTCCTCGTCAAGTTCCGGCAATATAGTTTGAACTGAGATATTGTCACCTATAACCTTCTTTAAGCATGAAACATGGAAAACTGGGTGTACTCGTGAAGATGCAGGCAACTCCAATTTGTATGACATAGTACCAATATTTTGCAACACCTTATAAGGCCCATAGTACTTTGGTGATAATTTATTATCCTTCTTGGCTTGCTTGAGGGACATCTATTTGTATGGTTGTAGTCTTAAAAACACCCAATCCCCTACTTCAAAACTTCTTT
>ML790132.1:62840-111332 GCA_009831015.1 Picea engelmannii | reverse complement strand
ACCATTGCTAGTACCATACCATACCAATAACATTGCCAATACCAATACCGATACCATACCATTGCATACCAATATCAGTACCATTGCATACCACAATGGTATGCATTGACAATGATATGCATACCAATACCATACCATACCATACCAATACCATTGCCATAGACAAAAATACCTGACGAAGTGTTCTTGAAAATCGACCTCATCTTCAAAAATTGCACTATGCCTCATTGACCAAAACCCAAGTGCCCTAGATTCTCCAACAAATGGTTTTCCAGTCGACAGAATGATAGTGTAGGGGGGCCACTAGATGAAACCCAATGTCGTTAATCCAATGTAACTGACGATTCATGCATCTGAGTCGTGGTTTGAGTTTTATTGCAAGTTGCAACTCACATCCTCAAGACATTTAAGGACATGTGGTCAATTTGGTCCAGGGGCATAAACTGCAAACTGAGTAGCATAACAAACTTCCAAAAGCTCCCGCAAGTCTGTTTGGCCAAGGCCCACATGACTACACTAGCTAAAGGACTCGACACAATGTTCTTGAAAATCGACCTCCTCTTCAGAAATTGCACTATGCCTCATTGACCAAAACCCTAGTGTTGGAGATACTCCGACAAATGGTTTTTCGGTCGACATAATGATAACGTAAGAGCCCCAATAGTTTAAACCCAGTGCCCCGGATCTAATGCAACTGACGGTTCATGCATCCGAGTCCCAGTCTGAGTTTTATCGATAGTTGCAACTTGCCTCCTCAAGTCATTTAAGGAAATGCGGCCAATTTGGTCCGGCGGCAGAAAATCCAAACTGAGCAACATAACTGAGTTTCATAATCTCGTGCAAGTCTATCTGGCCAAGTCCCATGTGACTATACTAGAAAAAAATGCTAGATAGAGTGTTCTTGAAAATTGACCTCATCTTCAGAAATTCCACTATGCCTCATTGACCAAAACCCTAGTGTTAGAGATACTCCAACAAATGGTTTTTCGTTCGACAAAATGATAGCATAGGGGCCCCACTAGCTGAAACCCAGTGCTCTTAATCCAATGCAACTGACGGTTCATGCATATGAGTCCCGATTTGAGTTTTATCGCATGTTGCAACTCGCCTCCTCAAGCCATTTAGGGACATGTGGTCAATTTGGTCCAGGGGCATAAAATCCAAACTGAGTAGCATAACAGACTTCTATAAGCTCCCACAAGTCTATTTTTCCAAGGCCCATGTGACTACACTAGCCAAAAAGACCCAACACAGGTTTCTTGAAAATTGACCTCCTCTTCAGAAATTGCACTATGCCTCATTGACCAAAACCCTAGTGTTGGAGATACTCCAAAAAATTGTTTTCCGATCAACATAATGATAGTGTAGGAGCCCCAATGATTGAAACCAGGTGCTCTGGATCTAATGCAACTAACGGTTCATGCATCTTAGTCCTGGTTTGAGATTTATCGATAGTTGTAACTCACCTCCTCAAGCCATTCAAGGACATGTGGCCAATTTGGTCCGGGGCCATAAAATCCAAACCGAGTAGCATAACATAGTTCCATAAGCTTCCACAAGTCTGTTTGGACAAGGTCCATGCAACTACACTAGCCAAAAAAGCCTGACATAGTGTTCTTGAAAATTGATCTCATCTTCAAAAATTGCACTATGCCTCATTGACCAAAACCCTAATTTCAGAGATACTCCAACAAATGGTTGTTTGGTCGACAAAATTATAGCATAGGGCCCCCACTAGCTGAAAATCGGTGTTATGAATCCAATGCAACTGATGATTTGTGCATCTGAGTCCCAGTTTGAGTTTTATCGTGATTTGCAACTCCCCTCCTCAAGCCATTCGAGGATATGTTGCCAATTTGGTCTAGGGGGATAAAATCCAAACTGAGTAGCATAACAAACTTTCATAAGATCCTGCAGGTATGTTTAACAACCTTAAACTATTCTACTTCTTTGGCCACCTAAATTCATGCCAGTTTTATCAATAGTTTCCACTCACCTCCTCAATCCATTCAAGGACATGTGGCCAATTTGGTTTGGGGGCATAAAATCCAAATCGAGTAGCATAATGGAGTTCCGCAAGCTCCCACAAGTCTGTTTGGCCAAGGCCCATGTGAATACACTAGCCAAAAATACCTGACACAATGTTCTTGAAAATCGACCTCCTCTTCAGAAATTGCATTATGCCTCATTGACCAAAACCCTAGTGTTGAAGATACTCCAACAAATGGACTTTTGATCGATGAAATGATAGCATAGGAGCCCCAATAGCTGAAACCCAGTGCTCCAGATTCAATACAACTATCGGTTCGTGCATCCAAGTCCTAGTTTGAGTTTTATCGATAGTTGAAACTCGCCTCCTCAATCCATTCAAGGACATGTTGCCAATTTGGTTCGAGGCAATAAAATCCAAACCGAGCAGCATAATAAAGTTTCGTAAGCTCTCGCAAGTCTGTTTGGCCAAGGCCCATGCGACTACATTAGAAAAAAATACTTGATAGAGTGTTCTTGAAAATATACCTCATCTTTAGAAATTTCACTATGCCTCATTGACCAAAACCCTTGTGTCGGAGATACTCCAACAAATAGTTTTTTGGTTGACAAAATGATAGCGTAGGGGACCCACTAGCTGATACGAGGTGATCTGAATCCAATGCAACTGACGATTCATGCATCCGAGTCTCGGTTTGAGTTTTATCATGAGTTGAAACTTGCCTACTCAAGCCATTTAGGGACATCTAGCCAATTTGGTTCGGGGGCATAAAATCCAAACCAAGCATCATAAAGGACTTTCGTAATCTCCTGCAAGTTTATTTATCCACCTTACACCACTCTAATTATTTATCCACCTAAATTCTTCCATAAAATCATGTTTCATGGCTACAAGCATATATGATACTCTTTATTGAATTTACGATATTTATTATGTGTGATGAAACTCAAATTTCTTTGTATTTTGAGTATATACCAACATGAACTCCATCAAAATGAACGGACCAATAAGCTTGTTCCATAGTTTTTGACTCACCCTTGAGTCAATTCTATCTTGTTTCCCCAAATGAAGTGCCCAACTATGGGATAAACATTGATATAAACATATCATGGCCCATGAACCGACACCTAATCATGCACTTTACCAACACATATGATAGGTAAACTAAAGATAGGTTTGAACCAACATAAGGAGCAATGAACAAGTTATTTATATGTACATATTAGACGTAGTGTAATATACCAGATATAAAATGTATGCAGAACAAAAGTAAAATGCTAGAAATGGTAGAATAACAACAATATAACCATAACATTCACTACAATAACAGAAATAACACTTTGAATCTTAAAGCAATGTAGAAATAACACTTTGAATCTTAAAGCAATGTTCATGGGCCTCTTCGAGGGGGAAACCTCCAGTTGAGCAGAGCTCTATTACAATAATATCCAAGTTGGGGTTCTGATACCCTCGACTCCTATTTATACTAAAAAGAAGAATCTAGAGGAAGATCCTTATAGAAGTGGAAGCTTCTATTAGGTATTTTTACATCTTATTCTATTTTATTGAAAGGCCTTATTAATATTGACCTTTATTACATCCAAATATATTGTTCTACCTATGTGCAGGTTAGGACCCTAACATGTCCGCCCCATTAAAAACAACCTTGTCCTCAAGGCTTGAGATGAGGAAATTGTTGCAGAATGGTAGTTGGTTCCCAAGTGGCATCTTCTGGAGTTGTATCTCTCCACTGGACTAGAAATTCCTTGATGGTTCTCTGACATAGGCGACACTCACACTGATCCAAAAATACTTCTAGATGTAGCCAAATGAATCCTTCTTCAGCTAACTCTAGAAGGTTGGTTTGAATTTGGAACTTAGCTCTAATCACCTTCTTTAAGCATGAAACATGAAAAATGACATGTAGCTTTGAATGGCTGGGCAAAGCTAACTGATAGGCTACTTTTCCCACACGCTTGAGAACAGCATAAGGACCATAAAATTTGGGCACTAGATTTTGACAATGCTTGACCTTAAGGGAAGTTTTCTTGTAAGGTTATAGTCGAAGAAACACCTGATCCCCTTCTGCAAATTGACATTCAGAGCGACCTTGATATTCTTGTTCTTCATGCGATTCTATGCCATCACCAAATTCCCTTTGAGTGTACAGAGAATATCCTCTTGAGCTATAAGTGTTAGGTCAACCACCTGGACCTTTGAGGCACCTGGTAAGTATGAGAAAACTGAAGGTGGCTTCTGTCCATATGTTGCTTCAAAAGGATTCATGCGTGTAGTTGTATGGTATGAAGTGTTGTACCACCATTCAGCTAGTGGTAACCATTGAGCCCACTAATTTTTCTTTTCTGAGGAAAAAAATCTAAAATATGTTTCCAAACACTTGTTGACAACTTCCATTTGACCATTAGAATAGGGATGATAAGTTGTGTTGAGATGCAATTCGATGCCTTGTATCTTGAACAATTCTTGCCAAAAATTGCTTGTCAAAGTTGGGTCGCGATCAGAAACAATAGAGTGCGCATGCCATGAAGATTGAAGACCTGATCCATGAAAATTTGAGCCACCATGGATGTTGTAAACTAGTGTTGAAGTGCATAGAAATGAGCATACTTGGAAAGGCGATCAAAAACCACCATGATGATTGATTTATTTCCCAATTTCGGTAAGTCGGTAATAAAATACATAGAGATATCCTTCCAAATAGCAAGTGGAATCGGGAGCGGTTGTAGTGTGCCCAGAGATTTGACTGTTTCTCCCTTGTTGTGTTGACATACTTCACATTCAATGACAAAATTATGAATTTCATGTTTCATACCATCCCAGAAAAAGGAACGTTTGACCCTGTCATAGGTTTTGGTGAACCCGGAGTGCCTTGTTGTGGGTGTAGCATGAAGCTCAGAAAGTACCGTGGATTTAAGCTTTGATTGTTTACTTAAATACAAATGACCTTTGTATCGAAGTTCATCATGGAGCCAAGAGTACCCTGGGGAAGCTGGAGCATTAGACTGCAATTGTTGGATCAACTGTGAACTTTTGGGATCTTGTAGCCATTCCTAGCGAATGGCTTGGATCCAATCTGGGACAATGAATGAAAGAGAAAAAAGGGATCCTTCATCTTCATATTTGTGGGAAAGTAAATCCACAACCACATTGTCTTTGCATTTCTTGTAAATGATCTCATAATCATATCCAAAGAGCTTAGTCACCCATTTTTGTTTTTCTGGGGAGGAAATGCGTTGTTCCAGAAAATACTTGAGGCTTTGATGGTTTGTCTTAATTTGGAAACGTTTCCCCAATAGATAAGGGCACCACAGATCAACGACATGTAGAATAGCCAACGTTTCCTTTTCATAGATGGATTTTCCCATATTTCTTTCAGATAGTTTCTTGCTAGTAAAGGCCAAAGGTCAACCCTCTTGCATAAGGACAACACCAATTCCTTTCCCTGAGGCATCACATAACAACACAAAGGTCTTTGTGAAATTGGGAAGGAGGAGGACTAGAGTGGTGCACATGGCCATCTTCAAGGTTTGAAAAGCTTGAGCAATGGCTGGAGTCCAAGTGAAAGAGTTCTTTTTTAGGAGAGCAATGAGAGGTGTTGCAATCTTCCCATAATTCTTAACAAACTTGTGATAATACCCTGTTAAGCCCAAAAATCCATGTAAGCTCTTAAGAGTCTTTGGGTGAGGCCAGTATTGCATAGCTTCAATCATTTTAGGATCCACCCTGACGCCATCCTTGCCAACCAGATGAGCCAAGTATTCTACTTCTGAGGCGCCAAAAGCACATTTAGACTGTTTCATGAAAGTTGGTGCTGAGAGATTAGATGGAGAAATCGATCCACATGAGCAAGATGGTCTATCCATGTTTTTCTATAAATGAAGATATCATCAAAGAAAACTAAGACAAAATGGCGGAGAAAAGGATGGAAGACATGATTCATGAGGCTTTGGCAGGTGGAGGGGGAATTACACAAGCCAAAGGGCATGACCAAAAACTCATAGTGGCCCTCATGAGTTCTAAAGGCAGTCTTGGGAATGTCTACCTCTTTCATACATATTTGGTGGTAGCCCGAACGAAGATCTAGTTTAGTGAAGAATTGGGCGCCACTCAATTCATCCAGGAGGTCATCAATGACAGGAATGGGGAATTTGTCTTTGATGGTAAGTCTGTTGAGGGAATGAAAGTTAGGACACATTATCCAAGAACCTTATTTCTTTAGGACCATGACCACAGGAGAAGAGTAGGGGCTCATACTAGGGCAGATAATGCCTGCATTAAGGAGTTCCTAGACCATTTTCTCAATTTCATTTTTTTGGGAAAAAGGGTGACGATACGGACGGATATTGGGAGGAAGGCTTCCAGGTACAAGGGGAATGGAATGATCATGAACACGATGGGAAATAGGGAGTCCTTGGGGAGTGGAAAATACCAATTGATGTTTAGAAAGGATGGCTTGGAGGTCTTGCAGGATCGAGGGTGTCTCTATTTATTGTATGGCATGGAGTTAGGCGATAACACTAAAATGAATTTTTTTGAGCAGTTTTTCCATGTGATGGGAACTAATGATCTCAGGTGAACTGACGGTGATGCCTTGTAACTTATATTGGTGGCCCTCTTGGTTGAATTGCATGGTTAAGTCTTTAAAATCCATGAGAATGGTACCCAAAGTCCTTAGCCAGTCTGCACCCAACACAATGTCATAACCTCCCATGTCAATAGCAAACATATGGGATTTCAGGTGGTAGTCACCAATTTGGAGACACATATTTTCACAACTCCATCCACATTTCATGGAACCACCTTTGGAAATCATGATTTGGAAATTATTGACGGCATGGATGTAGCAATGAGTTTCTTGGGCAATGTAGCGATGAATAAAATTATGGGTTCTTCCACTATCAACCAGAATAATGACCTTCCGATGCTTGATGTAACCAATTAGCTTGAGGGTTTGGGGAGCGGAGAAGCCAGTGAGAGCATTGAGGGAAATGATCAGTTCTACTTAGGGAGGGTCTGAGGGGGGGGTTATGTCAGTGGATTTAGGTGACTCAGACACAAGGGAGTTTCTACATCCTCGTTTGAAATATCCTCGAAGATGGCCATAAAAATCTTTTGTTCTTTACACTTGTGGCCTGGGAAATATTTTTCATCACATTTATAACAAAGGCATTTTATTTGGCATTCAGCCATTTCATCCCTGGTCAATTTTTGGATCTTTAGTGGAGTAGAGGGAGTAGTTGGATTTACTGGTTTAGGGTGAGGGATAAAGGAGGGTTTTCAGTTTTGAAAGGATACCACATGTTGTGCTTATTTATCTCTTTTAGTAGCCTCCACCCAACTCTAAGGCCGAGCCATGAGGACATGGGCCTGAATCTCATCCTTGAGGCTGCTGATAAAACACTCTCAGAAAAAGGCATCAGACATGCCCTATGTTCTAAAAGCCATGTGCTCAAAGGAAAATATAAAGTCTTCCATTGTTCCTAATTGTTCAACTTTTTCAAACGACCCAAATGGTTGGTCTCAGTGTCAAAGTGTTCATAAAGCTCTGCCACAAAGTGTGTCCAAGCAATATACCCTTGACGAGAAGTTTTTCTCCATTGCCACCAATGCCACCGTTCTTGATCTAGATGGAGAACACTAGACCGAAGTTTGGCCAAGTCATCTCTAATGCCATATAAAGATAAATAATGTTCCATTTGGGTTACCCAACCAGTGGGGTCCAAGCCATTAAATTTGGTCACATCCACCCACATAAGGTGTAGGTCACGTTGAAAGTGATGGTTCTGAAAGTTATTGGAATGAGAGGAATGGTCACCTTCAAGATGTGGAGGTGAGGAAGAGGAAGGGTTATCTGTAGGGATATGCAGTTTGGTGCAGAGTGTCGAAAAGACCGATTCAAGTTGGGTGGTGAGGTCTTGTTTGATTTCCTCCATTGAGGACCGCATGGTTTTATTGATGGCAACAACATTGGCATTGAGTTGTTTCACTTCTTGTTGGGTTTCGATGAGACCAGATTGCAAGGTGTTGAAGTAGGCTTCCAAGTATTGGCTACGGATATGGGCCATGAGGATGGGGGAACTGAAAAGGAGTGGGCAGGGTCAAATTTTTTTCCAAAAAATGATATGGATGAATGTGATAAGGGTGAAGAGATGAATCCAATGGAATCAGCCTCAAATAATGGTGAAAAAATTTCCAAACTTTTTTTTTACACCTACGAAGTTATACTCCGGTATGAAGAATACTGTAGAGAGGAAATGCCCAAATGCTTAACCATAAAGAAATGTGTATTTACTTGGAAAATCGAACACAGTTGCGTGACAATATATCTTGTCTATTTTAATTTGTTTATGTTTCTTTCCCCAAGGGTTCTACATACAAGGGTTTGCCCTGTGCTATTTCTCTCTGATATAAGTGTGGGGTCCAACAGTAGTACTCAGCCCAATATCTCAGGGCACTAACTAAGGAGGATAGACCATACCCTTAGCCGCACTACCCAACTACCCATGTACTAGAGAGTATCTTCCCAAGTGATGTTCTTTGTGACACTATAGTAGTTAGGTGGCCGATCTATTTATCTAAAGAGGGCTTCGGGTAATATAGGCTAGTCTGTACACAGGTGTTTTTTGATGTGATACCACTTGAAGGGGTACCAACAGTGGTTACAAGAGTGGCCAACAGATGTGCTCTTAAGTACCACTTGTATTTCCTATGTGTATGAATCCCTCAACTGCAAGTTTATGCGTGTAACGACAGATCTTTGTGGTTTAAAGACACCGTAATACGTCTCTACCCTGAAAAAAAAATTAATCCACACTTTCTGCCGAGGAAAGTGCTCTGATACCACTTGTAATATACCAGATATACAATGTATGTAGAACATAAATAAAATTCTAGAAATGGTAGAATAACAATAATATAACCAGAACATTCACCACAATAGCACTGAAATGATAAGAGAATAATAACAGAAATAACACTTTGAATCTAAAAGAAATGTTCACAGGCCTCTTCGAGGGGGAAACCTCCAGTTGAGAAGAGCTCTATTACAATAATATCCAAGATGGGGTTCTCATACCCTCGACTCCTATTTATACTGAAAAGAAGCATCTAGAGGAAGATCCTTCTAGAAGCAGAAGATTCTATTAGGTCTTCTTACATCTGCCTTATTCTATTTTATTGAAAGGCATTATTAATATTGACCTTTATTACATCTGAATATATTTTTCTACCTATGTGCAAGTTAGGACCCTAACACCTAGTTTGGAGAGTGTAAGTTCCTTAGATTGTTATTTCCAACAGGATATACTAAGAGTTTTATTGAGATTTCTTCATCATGCATATATGTTACTTATGTTATCTAAATTGAGTGCCTAGGGTTGTTAATGTTACTACCATTTTTCTAATGGTTGTAGCACAATTACCAGGTGTAACAATTTTTCATCCCTACAAGATGGTTTCCTATTTCCTTGATAGATTTCGCAAGATTGAGCATATTCTAAACATTTCATGATGGTTGTCTGTTGAATTGAGAAAAATGTACAAATATCCCCCTTATTACCATGGTTTATGATATATTATTGATTGAATTTTCTATTAATTAGAAATAATTAGGAAAGAAAATGATTAAAAAGTCTTCTAGAAATGTTATTGAGTGATATTAGATAATTTATGAATTTTGGTTTGAATTGTTTTATTTTAATGTAGAAATGGACAATTATTGTTAAAATCAAGATAATTAACAAGATTCTGAAGATCCATAGACTATTGGAGATCAGAGAAATCAGGCACAAAGCAGTTTAGAGGAAGATTGACTCTTTATTTTGTAATGTTTATAAATAGTAAAAGAAATCTCGGGGATCTCTCAATCCTCTTTGTTATAACATGAACTTGTTAGAGGCTTGTGGGTTCATGGTTTCTACCTAAGTCTATAATTTTTCACTGTCTATATCCTTTTCGAATCGACAATTCTTAAGTTTGTTTCCTTTCGGCGTGTAAAGTCATCTTCTGTGTGCCCTTGTTCATTTGTGTGCCCTGGTTTCCCTTAATTTCCTACCCGAAAGGAGTCTCATCCCCAAGCCCCTATGGTTTCCCCAAAGGATGAACACTCATCTCCTTTTTCAGTCACTGGTCTCCCAGTTTTACCAGCCCACAACTAGTTGTCTAGATTATTGATCGTGCAGGCCACAACCATGGACACAAAGGGTGACATTCAAAGAAACCCATTTCGGGATTAAAAGAAGCAGGCAATTTTAATCTTTCAGTGGGGGAGATTCCAGGAGCAGTGTGAATCAACAACTCATGAGCATTCAGAAGTTCAAATTCGCGCAAAGTATAGTGCCAGAGCATAAGGTCCAAAGATCGAAGGCCTGAAGTGAGCATGAGTTGTTGATATTGAGGGGGATAGGTGGCATATGATCCAAGTGTTCAAATAAATGAGCTTCATGAGTATCAAATTGAGAAGTGCATAAAAATTTTGGAGAGCCGAAGCCTGAACTCCTGAAGCAATCATGGACCATTAAGCTCAAAATAAGTAGGGAGCCATTGATCTTAGAGGTAGTGCCTCCCCAAGGTCCAGAAGGCTCGAAGTGTCGAAGTGGCTGAATGCCGGAAGTAAATTTGAGCCGTTGATTAGAAATAGCCATGTGTCGTGAGATCCATAACTACGGGTGAAAACACAGAAGGAAAAATAAGTTTGTGATTTGATTTTCCTGGAGTCCAGAGATCCAGAGTGGATATCAATTGTCCAAATGCAGGAGCCACGCGTCGTCAGATCCCTAATTTCGGTGGATTTGCTTGGGGCAAGTAAATTTTGATTATTGAGAAGTTTGAAGCCTGGAGCCACGAAGGGATCTCATTCGTCGATCTTAGGAGGGCAACGCATCATCAGATCTATGACTCTGGGTAAAATCCCTAAGAAAAGCGAAGTTTGAGTTTTGATTTTACTGGAGCCCCGAGACCCTGGAGTGGATCTCGGTCATCCATTCAATAAGAAACGCGTCATTAGATCCATGGCTCCAGGTAAAAGTACTTGGAAGCCCAGGTTTGAGTTTTGATTCTCCCAGATCCCGGAGACCCAGAGTGGATCTCGTCCATCCAATTCAAACAGCCATGGGTCGCTAGATCCATAGCTCTAGGTAAAATCAGAACAACTATATAGGAGATAGCCCCCCCGATCCCTAGAGAGCCAAATGCATGTCAGCTATCAACACAGAAATGTGGAACCCTTATGGTTTTGACATGTGGCACTCTTTTCAAGTATTCTCAGACATGCCTCCAACCTGTTTTAGAGTGACACATGTTACCTCTCCATTCGTGAGACATCAACATGGTGACATCTGTCCTCCATGTTAGATCATCGTCTGGGAGGTGTTATTTTTCAATGCCAAAAGTAGCACCCCACCCCAAAGCACACTTTTGGCAGATCCTAAAGTTGGTGGGCGAGTAAGCTTGGCGGTGGTGCCAAATATAGCCAGTGCGCCCAGATCTGAGATTGTGACTGGATCAATGACCACAATCTATTGCGGAGATGCAACATGCTCGGGTGATATTTTTCTTGAGCGGTCCCGCAATGGAAACAATGGTATGGAAAAAATACTACGTGGAAAAATGTGATGGATTGCAGGCCCAAAAGAAATCTGAACCCAAACCACGTCTGAGAAGCCCCGCAATTACATGTTTATATGGCATCCTATCCAAGAGAAGCAAGTGGCCGCACCCCTAAGAATTAAGTCTCGTTCAATATCTGAGGAAAATCAGTTAATGGAAGGTAGGTTTAGTGGTTGAAACCTCGGATCACCCCATAAATGGAAGGCATGGAAGGTCCGACCTTGGGGATTGAATCGTCAGACCATGGTACCCCTGTGAGAATATCTCCCTACAGACCCATGTTGATCTGATCTTGTGTCTGATAGAGGGACACACATTCAGTTTGACAGAAGAAGTCATCGACACAAAGCTTTGATTGTAGTGATTATATCACAATCCTGATAGTCGAGGACTATTCTGAGTATAAACAGATAGTTTTTATATTTTGTTATGGTTGTCAACTGGTTGAGTAGAGCTCCCTATTTTGTAATGTTTTTGATGCCATAATTGTTCTCTGGTTGTGTATCAGATTTGAGACTTTCAGATTAATAGAATTCAACCTCTTTTCATCTCTTTGTAAAACATTGTGCTAAAACACTTGGGCATGGAGGATCCAGTCAAGGTTTTTTATGTTGTTGTAATGTAGGTTTGATTGCAGCGGTATCGTGACCAGTTTTAGTTATCTTCCTCGTGATATTTTTCCCTCTTACATTGAATGGCTCGAGAATGAAGGATCTAGTCAAGTTGTTGTAGCTGGATGGTGATGTAGGTTTGATCATTGTGTTGTTATGACTATGTTGTTTGGACATATTTCAGTGTCTTAAACTTGAGCTTAAGAGTGATATTGAGTCTTATTTTTTCTTCTCTAAGATGGTTGAAGGCTTGATGCCCATAGCAGTCTTTTCCACCTTTCTCACTAAGTCTTTCATCTACTCACACTTAAACTCAATTCATTGATTGAAGTTATTTGTGGCCCTCACTTCCCTGTACATTTCTTGTCCAATTCTGTGTTTAACATCATTCATAAATTGAGTTTTGTCCCTTGACCTCCACTCATATAAACCAAACATCCAACAAAAACTCTAATGGGTACTGGGCTTATCCTCCCGCAATCTGAGGGTGACTCTCAGTGCTAAAATTCTTGGCACCATTTCTGGGGAACAAATTGAAGACATTTCCCTGGGTAAGAATGACAAAGAAATTTTGATTCTAAAGTTGCATTAGAAATCAGTACCTTGAAGATTACAACTTGTACCTGGAGACTCCACTGTTTCAGTTGTGGCTCCCAAAAGCAGACACACGAGGTCCAATCTACAGTTGCCTCTAGTGACACCTGAAGATGACCTAGAGAAAATTATTAGAAAAGGAAAGACCTATGAAGAAGGTACCTCAACTGCTGTACCAAGAGATTTTGGTAATTTACATAATCCTTCTTTAAAAACTCTATTAACTGCTTCTAGTTCTCCTATTCTACCATCTGTTGGAGTTTCAAGAATTTTAAATTTTAGGAGTCCTACTGTTGATTTCTCCCCTCCTAGCCTTGGTTTACAAGGAGAAAGCTTCGACACCCCAATTTCCCCTGAAGTCGTACAGTGGTTTAGACCCAGAACCTTGGGAGAATTTCCCACTCCGGGCTTTACTACTCCTCCTCCTATTAAAATTTCATCATTTACAAAAGGAGAAACATTTGTTCCCTCAAGACCTATATCCTTTCCCCCCAATACCCAACCGTCTCCTTTTCCTCCCAAGAGCTTAGTCCTAGTCTCACCTATCCAAACTCCATCTCCCCATTTTTCTCCTCCAGTTCACATCCCAATGGCAGGTGCTAATTTTCCCAAAGACAGGATGGCTAACAGAGTGGCTGCCAGATATGCCCCTCTTATCTTACCTCAACCTTTAAATAATCTCCCGTATGAAGGATACCTTAAGGAGTTTCCCAAGTTCATAGCGGAGGAAAGCATATCTGCAGAGGAACACCTTGAAGCCTTTTACAATTTTACAGATAATCATGACATCTTGAATCAGGATGTATGGATGAGAGTTTTTTTCCATAGCCTTAATGGTGAGGCTAGGAAATGGTTTAGAGGCTTGGACCCTGGATCTATTGATGGGATTGAAGCCCTAGATGATAAATTTTTAAGACATTGGGGGGATAAAAAATATTTTATTTATTATATTATAGAGTTTGGGGCGCTTAAGAGGAAAGAAGGGGAGTCTGTTTCAGATTTCTCAAAAATATTCAATAGGATGTATGGTAAGATTCCCCTTGAAATAAAATGTACTGAAACCTCGTTCATGGTTACCTATGCTAGTGCTTTTGACCCCGATTTTTGCCTCCTGTTGAGAGAGAGAAGGGACACCTCATTGATCCACATGCAACATGAAGCCCTTGAAGTAGAATCTAATCTACTGGCAGTAGAAAAACTTAGGAGAAAATCTGAGAGAGTTAGGAGAAGAGCTAAATCTGAAGCTTCAACTTTTGATTCCTCTGTTGCTCACGCCCAGGAAGATGAAAGCACCAGGCTAATAAAATAACTTTTTTTTGAGGTGGAAAGGCTGAATTTGGAATCAAAGAAGAGCTGTTGGTATCCCCAAAATGATGATAATAGGGGTAGCTTCAAAAGACTAAACAATGCCCCCCAAATCATTAAAAGAGATCAAAGAAACAAAGACAGAGATGATTATAAAATTTAAGGTCCTCTCCAAAATAACCTTGTTACTAACAAAGAAGGAGAGGAATAAGAGATTGATCCTAAAATTCATTGTATTGGGGACACCTCCTCATTTCCTCATTTAACCCAAGCTGCATATGAGCAGTATCACATGGATAGTCAAGTAAATGAGCTGATTAAAGGGGAAAGGGCTAGCAATCATCCAAATAAATATAATCTGAGGTCGAAAAACAAAGAGGGGAAGCTTGATATTTTTTACCAGCCTACCAGAACTAAGAATCCTTCTAAAGAGGTGGTAGACAGAAGTAAAGAAAATAAGGTGAAAGACCCTCCATCAGTGGTCAAAGGCCTTATCCCATAAGTGAAGGAGATTATGAAGCCTCCCTCCTCATATATCTTAGAGTAGTAGTTTCAAAATATTAGGATCCCCATACCTCTTTTAGGATTGATTGAGTATGAGGACTTTAGAAGGTGCCTCTCCAAAGTGTGGCAACCTAAACCTTCATCTCATCCCACAAACTCAGTCAACCTTCAATATGAAAAGATGGTTGTTATACTAGGCCCTTTGGTAGAAGATAGAGATGATTCCTCACCTCCATTTTATACATCATTGAACATCCATGATAAGGTATTTCACAATTGCTTGATGGATTTAGGAGCATCTCACAATATTATGCCTAAAATTGTCATGGATGAGTTGGGGTTAGAAGTTACAAAAACCTACCTTGACCTGTATTCATTCAATTCCAGGAAAGTGAAATGCCTTGGGATTATTAAAGACCTAGTCGTCTCTTTGTTTTAATTGCCAATGAAGAGTCTGGTCATGGATATAGTGGTAGACGATGTTCCTCCTAAGTTTGGGATGATTTTGTCTAGATCATGGATCAAAATACTAGGGGGAACTTTACAGATGGATCTGCCATATGTCACCATCCCTGTATTTGGAGGGGAACATAGAAGGATTTATAGAGAAGCACAACTTGCCTACATTATCAATGATGAATCCAATCCCATCAACCACCCCATTTTCTTAGTCGATATTGATTTAGGAACTATTATTTTTCATCTATCTGATGTTCCTCGGACTCCTATTGAAATTAGAAAGCATCCTATTACCTTTTTCAAAGAGCCTCCCCCCAAGACCTTTGTGTGGAAAACGTTTTTTGATGGAGCCTCTTCTAAGGAAAGTGATGGTACTGGATTAGTTTGTATTTCCCCCATCCAAGAGACCATATCTTTGTCGTGCGAGTTGGAATTTTAAAAAACAAACAACATGGTAGAATATGAGGCTCTTATCTTGGGTTTGAGAGCTTCCAAAAACATGAAAATTGAGGAGCTAGCAGTGTTTGGAGACGCTGAGTTGATCGTTCATCAAGTCTGAAATCTGTATCGGGATAAGTACTCGAGGTTAAGGGCCTGTAGAAATGAAGTATGGGATATGATTGACAGTTTCTTTTTGGATTTTAATATTTCATTTGTTCCAAGGGAGGAGAACTCTGTCGCAGATTCCTTGGCAGTCTCAGCAAGTAATTTCAAGGTCCCCTTTCCCCCCAAACTCAAGTATGAGTCGGAGATAAAATACAGACCCTCTATTCCTGACAATGTCAAACATTGGAAGGTATTTAAGGATGATATTGAGATTAAGAAGTTCCTTGAGACTGTGGATGAATTATATGATATGCATATTGATCATGATCAAGAGTTTGAAGAAAGCCCGCATGCTGAGGTTTTTATAAATAAGATTTCTAACCGTCATATTGTTCAGTTACCTAGAAACCACATTCCAAAGGGGCTTGTCCCTTTGGAGAGATTGTTTGATAGAAATGATGTTGTTGTAAAGGTTGAAGGATCAACTGAAGAGGTTGAGGTGACTAAATGAAATCTAGGGACACAGGAGGATCCCAAATGGGTCAAATTGTCTAGCATCTTTTCAAAAGAACAAACGGTTGAATATGTCAGACTCTTGAAGGAGTTCACTGATGTTTTTGCTTGGACATACGAGGATTTGAGAACATATGAAACCAACGTTATTCAACAAAAAATCCCTTTGAAATAAGATGCCAAACCTTTCAAGCAGAAACGCTCAGACAAATAAATCCCATGTTGCTTCCGATTATGGAAGAGGAAGTCAAGAAGTTGTTGGATGCACAGATCATCATCCCTTTGAGATTTTCAGAGTGGGTGGCTAATTTGGTGCTTGTCAGAAAGAAGAATGGGGAAATCAGGTTGTGTGTTGATTTCAGAAATTTTAACAGGAGCTCCAAAAAGGATAACTACCCCTTGTCGAAAATGGAGCACATTTTGCAGAAAGTCATTGGTTCAGTCAGGATGTCTATGGTCGATGGTTTCTCTGGGTACAACCAGATCTCCATCTTGCCTGAAGATAGAGAGAAAGACAAATTTTACGACTCCTTGGGGCACATTCATGTATGCTAAAATTCCCTTTTGATTAATGAATCCATGAGAAACCTTCCAATGAGCCATGCACATTGCTTTCATTGGAAAAAAGGAAAAAAAATTGGTCATCTATCTGGATGACATTAGAGTATTCTCCAGGTATGATGAAGAACACTGTCACCACCTAAATAAAATCTTCTTGAAGTGTCTAAGGTTTGGCCTTTCACTCAATCCTAAGAAATATTTGTTTTCCATGCAAGACAGAAAATTGTTAGGGCATATTAAGTCAACTGTAGGGGTGAAGATTGATTCGAGAAGAGTGGAGGCCATCCAGTCCTTGTCTCTTCCTAGATCCATGAAAGAGGTTTCGTTTTTCTTGGGAAAAATCAATTTTCTGAGGAGATTCATTTCTAATTTTTCTGAGTTGGTTAAATACATTACATCCATGCTCATAAAGGGGAATGAAGTGAAATGGACTGCTGAGTCCAGAAATTATTTCAACCAAATCAAGAGGGTGTTGACTAAAGCACATGTGCTCATCAGCCCAGACTATTCCAAGGAATTTCTGATATTTCCTTCGCTTCATCAGATACATCAGTTGTTGTTCTTCTACAGAGAAATACAGATGGGATGGAACAACCTATTTCCTTTTTCAGTAGAGAACTGAGAGATGCAGAAATGAGATATGATATCATGGAAAAGTAGGCTTACACTTTGGTGAAATCCTTCAAGGCTTTCAGAATCTATATTATGCACTCGAAAATTATTGCATATGTCCCCTTGGATTCAATAAAGGATATACTGATACAACCCGATACAGATGGGAAAATAAGCAAGTGGATCACCAAGATTCTAGAGTTTGACCTGGAAATCAAACCCACCAGGTTGGTGAAAGGTCAAGGTTTAGCCAAGTTACTGGCTGAATCAAATTGCGAGGCATTAGGGGTTAATTTCATGAATATAGACTCAAAAAATAAGCAATATGAGATTGTTGGTGAAGACTCTCATGTCATACCCAAATTAGTAGGATTACCTTGGTATAAAGATATCATATACTTTATGGAGAAGTTGAGGCCTCCTTATGGTTTGGACAAAAAAAAGGCGAGATCTTTGAAACTCAAAGAAATCAAGTATTGTATCATTGATCAGGTGTTGTACTAGAAGGACCCCTTGGGAGTTCTGTTGAGATGTATGGACCCACAAGAAGTCAAAAGGGAAATGATTGGTTTCCATGATAGCTCATGTGGGGGACATCATTTTTGGAGGACCATAATGTATAAGATCCTCAGAGTTGGGTATTTCTGGCGCAGTATTCTTACTAATATTGGTGAAAATATTAGAGCCTATACCAAGTGTCAAAAGTTTTTTGGAAAGTAGAAGCTCAAATCATTTCCTTTGAAGCCTGTAGTGGTTTCTAGACCTCTTCAGCAGTGGGGTCTTGACTTCATTGGAGAAATCCACCCGACCTCAAGTGGAAATAATAGGTGGATTTTGACTGCCACCGTATATTTTACAAAATGGATAGAATCCATCCCCACAAGGAGTTCCTCTCATAAAGTAATCATAAGTTTCCTTGAAGACATCATGTCCAGATTTGGTTGTCCAAACAAGATCGTTACAGACAATTCTTCCTCTTTCAGAGCTGAGCCATTAAGTAGTTTCTGTGAGAAATATGGGATCACACTAGTCCACTCTACTCCCTACTACCCTCGAGGAAATGGATTAATAGAGTATTCTAACAAGAGCCTCATAGAGATAATCAAGAAGTTGTTAGAAGAGAACAAGAAAGCCCAGGATTTGAAGATGAAGTTTTCATTGTGGGCTAACAAAGTTATCACAAAAATATTACTGGGCATTTCTCCTTTCCAGCTAGTGTACAACATTGAGGTAATATTTCCTGCTCAACTTCTTTGTCTGTCGCAAAGTTCCTCCAGGAATACCAAGGAGAACTTGATGACATGGTCAGGAGGATACTATAGCTAGTGGAAGTGAAACAGACCAGGGAGTAGTTGCTTGACAAATCACAAGACCATCAACAAAAAATAAAATGAGATTTTGACAAGAGCATAAGCAAGGAGAATTTCTAGTTGGGGGATCTGGTGATCAAATGGGATGCACCTAAGAAAGACAAGGGAAAACATGGTAAATTTGAATCCTTATGGATTGGCCCCTTCAATATTTCTGAGGTTTTTCCAAACAATACTTATAAATTGCAGAACTTGGAGGATTCTGAGGTTTTGGGTGGCCCTGTCAATGAGCATTTTCTCAAGAAAGTTTTTGTTTAAGCCGTGACCAGCGTTCCCCATTGTAAATACCACTCCCNCAATAAGAGATTCCATAGCCCAACAACTAAGGAATTGAAACTGCGTGTTCTTGGCATCTCTCAGGGAGCCTACCATCCCCTGTGGAGCCAAATGTTATCACATAAATTTGTCAGATTCTTGTGGGTTCATGGTTTCTGCCTAAGTCTATAATATTTACCTGTCTCTATCCTTTTTGAATTGACAAGTCTTAAGTTTGTGTCCTTTCAGCGTGTAAAGTCATCTTCTGTGTGCCCTTGTTCATTTGTGCACCCTGGTTTCCCTTAATTTCCCACCCGAAAGGAGTCTTGGCCCCAAGCCCCTCTGTTTTCCCAAAAGGATGAACACTCATCTCCTTTTTTAGTCATTGGTCTCCCTGTTTTCCCAGCCCACAGCCATTCATCTAGATTCTTGATCGTGCAAGCTGCAACCATGGACACAAAGGGAGATTCAAAGTAGGTCACAACCATGGATTCAAAGCATCCCATTTAGGGCTTAAAAGAAGCAGGTAAATTTAATATTTTAGCGGGTGAGATTCCAGGAGCAATGTGAATCAATGGCTCACGGGCATTCATAAGTTCAAATTCACATGAAGTATAGAGCCAGAGAATAAGGTCCAGAGATCGGAGGCCCAGAGCAAGCATGAGTCATTGATCTCGAGGGGTATAGGTGGCATCTGATCCAAGTGTTCAGAGAAATGAGCTTCGACAGTTTCAAAGTGAGAAGTGCATAAAACTTCCAGAGAGTTGAAGCCCGAACTCCCGTATAAATCATGGACCATTGATTTCAAATCAGAAGGGATTTTTTGATCTTAGCGGTAATGCCTTCCTAAACTCCCAAAGGCCCGAAGTGAATCTGAGTCGTTGATCAACAATAACCATGTGTCGTCAGATCCATATCTCCGGGTGAAAACACAGAAGGAAAAATAATTTTGAGATTTGATTTTCCCATAGTCCGGAGACCCGGAGTGGATCTCGGCCATCCAAATCTAGGAGCCACGTGTCATCAGATCCCTAACTCTGGAGGATTTGCTTGGGGAAAGTAAATTTTGACTCTTGAGAAATTCAAAGCCCGGAGCCACAAAGGGCTCTCAGTCATCGATCTCAGGAGGGCAACACGTCATCGGATCTATGACTCGGGGTAAAATCCCTAGGAAAAGTGAAATTGGAGTTTTGATTCTCCCAGAGCCTGGAGACTCAGATTCTATCGCATTCGTCCATTCAAGAAGACACATGTCATCAGATCCATGGATCTAGGTAAAAGCACTTGGAATCCCAAGTTTGAGTTTTGATTCTCCCAGAGCCCGGAGACCCGGAGTGGATCTCAGTCATCCAATTCAAAGAGCCACGTGTTGCTAGATCCATAGATCCAGGTAAAATCACAACAGGTAAACAAGAGTTATCCCCTGAGCCCTGGAGAGCCAAATGAATGTCGGATATCAGCACAGACAGGTGGAACCCTTATGGTTTTGACACGTGGCACTCTTTTCAAGTATTCTCAAACACACCTCCATCTTGTTTTCAAGTGACACATGTTACCTCTCTGTCTGCGACACATCAACATGGTGACATCTGGCCTCCACGTCAGATCATCCTCCGAGAGGTGTTATTGTTTAGTGCCAAAAGTAGCGTCCCACCAAAAAGAACACTTCTGGTAGATCCTAAATTTGGTGGGCGAGTAATATTGGCGGTGGCACCAAATCTAGCTGGTGCGCCTAGATCTCAGATTGTGACCAGATCAACAACCATAGTCTATTGTGGGGATGCAGCATGCTCAGGCGATATTTTTCTTGAGTAGGCTCGCAATTGAAACCATGGTATGGAGAAAATACTACGTGGCGAAATGTGATGGATTGTGGGCCCAAAAGAAGTTTGAACCCAAACCACCTCTGAGCGGCTCTGCAATTACATGTTTATATGGGATCCTATTCGAGAGGAGCAAGTGGTCGCACCCATGAGCATTAAGTCTTGTTCAATATCTGAGGAAAAGTAGTTAATGGAAGTTAGGTTTGGTGGTTGAAACCTCGGCTCACCCCATAAATGGAAGGCATGGAAGGCCCGACCGTGGGGACTAAACCGCCATCTCGTGGTACCCATGTTGATCTGAGCTTGTGTCTGACAAAGGGATGCACATTCAGTCTGATAGAAGGATTCGTCGACATAAAGCTTTGATTGTAGTGATCAGATCACACTCCTAATATTCGGGGATTGTTGTTAGTATAAATAGATAGTTTTTATATTTTGTTATGTTTGTCAAATGGTTGAGCAGAGCTCCCTATTTTGTAATGTTTTGATGCCAGAATTGTTCTCTGGTTATGTATCAGATTTGAGACTTTCAGATTAATAGAAGTCAACCTCTTTTCATCTCTTTGTAAAAATATGTGCTGAAACACTCAGGCATGGACGATCCAGTTGAGGGTTGTTATGTTGTTGTAATGTAGGTTTCATTGCAGCGATATCGTGACCTGTTTTAGTCATCTTCCTTGTGATCTTCTTCCCTCTTACAATGAATGGCTCGGGCATGGAGGATCCAGTCTAGTTGTTGTAGCTGCATGGTGATGTAGGTTTGTGTGGTATACCTAGGGAGGTAATATGGGGTACCTAGGGAGGTACCCAATGGGAATGTAGTTATGTGTTATTAGTGGAAGTCATTTAATATATGGGAATGTGGTCATTGAATGTAAGGTAGACTAGGTACACTATATTAATAAAGGCCCACTATGGTAGTTGGATGTAATAAATGTGAGAAGGCTCTCTAGAAGGTTCCTAGGAGATAGGGAGAGCTATATAAAGAAGTCTAGGCAATGTACAATCACAATATTCTTCACTATATTTCATTACATTGCCTAGACTTCTTTATATAGCTCTCCCTATCTCCTAGGAACCTTTTAGAGAGCCTTCTCACATATATTACATCCAACTACCATAGTGGGCCTTTATTAATATAGTGGACCTAGTCTACCTTACATTCAATGACCACATTCCCATATATTAAATGACTTCCACTAATAACACATAACTACATTCACATTGGGTACCTCCCTAGGTACCCCATATTACCTCCCTAGGTATACCACAGTTTGATCATTGTGTTATTATGACTATGTTGTTTGGACATATTTCAGTGTCTAAAACTTGAGCTTAAGAGTGATCTTGAGTCTGAGTTTTTCTTATCCAAGTTACATGAAGGCTTGATGCCCATAGTAGTCTTGTCCACCTTTCTCACTAAGTCTTCCCTCTGCTCACACTGAAACTCAATTCACTGACTGAAGTTAGTTGTGGCCCTCACTTCCCTGTACATTTCTTGTCCATCTTTGAACATCATTCATATATTGAGTTTTGTCCCTTGACCTCCACTCATATAAACCAAACATCCACCAAAAACTCTGATGGGTACTGGGCTTATCCTCCCGCAATCTGAGGGTGACTCTCAGTGATAACACTCAGGATAGTTTAATTTACCCATGTCATTATAATATATAGGGGGTGATGAACCATAGAGATATAATCCAAGAAATTCAATCAAATATTCAGATCTCTGAATTACTATGTACAAGCAGTCCATTGTAAATGTTTCACTAATTATGTAATTAATGAAATCCTTGAGCATTTTAATGATTTTTGCATACTGATTTTTTAGCAGAAATACCATTTGAAGACCCTGGGCCCATTCAGAAGGAGTTGTTGTCTCAATTGTAATCGTATCAATTCTATTTCAGTTCTGTGATTTAAATTTCTTTACAATAGTTAAGATAAATTCATGAGTGTGTTGATTCTTCTATGAATTAGTTATGTTGTTCAATTATAGAGGATAGATGTTTCATTTGAATATTGTCGATTGTTGTTCCATTTCCAATTAATGCTAGTTTATTTCCTTTCATTTTTTCATACGTTGTTCTTTTTATCAAATTCACAATTGTTGTTCCTTTCGCTTAAATTCACATTTGTTGTTCCTTCTCAATTTTACAGTAGTTAGTTGTTATTTTCCAATAGATTAGATAATCATTGATAGATAGATCTATTAAGTGTTTTCATATATTAAATTACTATTTTTTAGCTAGATGAATTCAAAAAATTGATTAATGCCTTTGATTTACAGTGTGTTATTGATCAGATTACAATTCTGTTGAGTGAATTATCAATTTCAGTTTCATGTTTTTTCATAAATGAGTTTGATTATTAAAGTAATTTAGATAGACTCATTTTTTCTTTAACAAAATTAACTGCATGATTAAACCTGTACAACAATATGCATAAACATTGCTGACATTATTGAAAGAGAAGACGAATCCTCGGTTGATAAATTAATATCAGACTAAGATTGTTTTTAGGACATGCTTGATATTCTGATGGATTCTCTTCTGGCTCTATATGTTCGACCTCCTGCATGAAATCTTCACAATATTCTTTATTCCCAAATAGAACCTCAAATATGGTCCATAATTCATTTGGAGTTGATCCTTGTGATTCTTCGTATACTTGATGGAAAAGTTCGAGAGAAATAGACATGCCGATACTTCCTATGGCCATATATTGTCTATTGAGAAAGTCATTTTTCTCATCAACGGAGTCAGGATCTACTTAAATTTCCATGGTTATTCGGTATAAACCTCTACTTATGAGAAGAAGTAGAATATTTGTCTTCCATTCCAAATAGTTATGAGGTGTGAGAAGTATTTTCGGTGAATAATCCATCTTTTTGTTGTCTTCAATCTTTTGTACCTGCAAAAAATGATTTGGTGTAGCTTTTTCTTAGCAGTCTGTCAGCTCTGATAACATGTAAACGTGTTGATCCTACAGATAATAGATCTAGCTAGAAAATACTATACACATTTACAAAGAGAAATTAAGAAAGAAGAAGCAAGATAGAAAGAATGGAAGAATTCTCATTAACCATATTCCACACTCAAAGAGTGAATAGATTACAATAGATATAGGATACATGAGTAACTAATGATCTATAGTGGTGTTCTAGATTGATCTGGACACACACCAATAGTTACACGAGTAATCTTCCACCTAGTCTAGTCTCTCAGGAAGTTACGGGAGTAAACTGCCACCTAGCTGAGTTAACTAGTCAACTAGTCTTCAGTTAACTGACTGAACAAAGAGTAGTGAGTTCATGATGATCCCAATGTTGCATGGTGACAAAACCAATGCAAAATCTAAACTCAACTCAAGTAGTCAAACTGAAGTGTCAACTGAAAGAGAATATTCTCCGGGTGGAATATTCTCCCCTAAAATATAGGAAACTAGATAATGCCTATTATGGATAATAAACAAGGAATAACCTTAGGAAAAATAAATCCTAGGTGTGTGTGAAGTAACTCTTTGTTTAGTCAGTTAACTGAAGACTAGTTGACTAGTTAACTCAGCTAGGTGGCAGTTAACTTCCGTAACTGCCTGAGAGACTAGACTAGGTGGCAGTTCACTCCCGTAATTCAAAATGTTGGGCTCTAAATATGTCCTAAAAACAATCTTAGTCTGATATTAATTTATCAACCGAGGATTCATCTTCTCTTTCAATAATGTCAGCAATTTTTATGCATATTGTTGTACAGGTTTAATCATGCAGTTAATTTTGTTAAAGAAAAAATGAGTCTATCTAAATTACTTTAATAATCAAACTCATTTATGAAAAAACATGAAACTGAAATTGATAATTCACTCAACAGAATTGTAATCTGATCAATAACACACTGTAAATCAAAGGCATTAATCAATTTTTTGAATTCATCTAGCTAAAAAACAGTAATTTAATATATGAAAAGACTTAATAGATCTATCTATCAATGATTACCTAATCTATTGGAAAAGAACAACTAAGTACTGTAAAATTGAGAAGGAACAGAAGTATCGGCATGTCTATTTCGAAGCCCGGGGCCACGAAGGGATATCAGTCGTCGATCTCAGGAGGGCCACGTGTCATCGGATCTATGACTCAGGTTAAAATCCCTAGGAAAAGAAAAATTTGAGTTTTGATTCTCCCGAAGCCTAGAGACTCAGATTCTATCTCATTCGTCCATTCAAGAAGACACACGTCATCAGATCCATGGCTCCAAGTAAAAGCGCTTGGAAGCCCAAGTTTGAGTTTTGATTCTCCCAGAGACCGGAGACCCGGAGTGGATCTCATTCATCCAATTCAAAGAGCCACGTGTTTCTAGATCCATAGATCCAGGTAAAATCACAACAGGTAAACAAGATTTATCCCCTGAGCCCTAGAGAGCCAAATGAATGTCGGATATCAACACAGACAAGTGGAACCCTTATGGTTTTGACACGTGGCACTCTTTTCAAGTATTCTCAAACACACCTCCATCTTGTTTTCAAGTGACACATGTTACCTCTCTATCTGCGACACATCAACATGGTGACATATGGCCTCCACGTCAGATCATCCTCCGGGAGGTGTTATTGTTTAGCGCCAAAAGTAGCGTCCCACCACAAAGCACACTTCTAGTAGATCCTAAATTTGGTGGGCGAGTAATATTGGCGGTGGCACCAAATCTAGCTGGTGCGCCTAGATCTCAGATCATGACTAGATCAACAACCATAGTCTATTGTGGGGATGCAACATGCTTAGGCGATATTTTTCTTGAGCAGGCTCACAATTGAAACCATGGTATGGAGAAAATACTACGTGGCAAAATGTGATGGATTATGGGCCCAAAAGAAGTTTGAACCCAAACCACCTCTGAGCGGATCTGCAATTACATGTTTATATGGGATCCTATCCGAGAGGAGCAAGTGGTCGCACCCCTGAGAATTAAGTCTTGTTCAATATCGAAGGAAAAGTAGTTAATGGAAGTTAGGTTTGGTGGTTGAAACCTCGGCTCACCCCATAAATGGAAGGCATGGAAGGCCCGACCCCGGGGACTAAACCGTCATCTCATGGTACCCCTACGAGCAGATTTCCCTATAGACCCATGTTGATCTGAGCTTGTGTCTGACAAAGGGACGCATGTTCAGTTTGATAGAAGGAGTCGTCGACATAAATCTTGGATTGTAGTGATCATATCACACTCCTAATATTCGAGGATTGTTGTGAGTATAAATAGATAGTTTTTATATTTTGTTATGTTTTTCAAATGGTTGAGCAGAGCTCCCTATTTTGTAATGTTTTGATGCCAGAACTGTTCTCTAGTTATGTATCAGATTTGAGACTTTCAGATTAATAGAAGTCATCCTCTTTTCATCTCTTTGTAAAAATATGTGCTGAAAGACTCAGGCATGGACGATCCAGTCAAGGGTTGTTATGTTGTTGTAATGTAGGTTTCATTGCAGCGATATCGTGACCTGTTTTAGTCATCTTCCTTGTGATATTCTTCCCTCTTACAATGAATGGCTCGGGCATGGAGGATCCAGTCTAGTTGTTGTAGCTGCATGGTGATGTAGGTTTGATCATTGTGTTATTATGACTATGTTGTTTGGACATATTTCAGTGTCTAAAACTTGAGCTTAAGAGTGATCTTGAGTCTGAGTTTTTCTTATCCAAGTTACATGAAGGCTTGATGCCCATAACAGTATTGTCCACCTTTCTCACTAAGTCTTCCCTCTGCTCACACTTAAACTCAATTCACTGACTGAAGTTAGTTGTGGCCCTCACTTCCCTGTACATTTCTTGTCCATCTTTGAACATCATTCATATATTGAGTTTTGTCCCTTGACCTCCACTCATATAAACCAAACATCCACCAAAATCTCTGATGGGTACTGGGCTTATCCTCCCGCAATCTGAGGGTGACTCTCAGTGATAACACTCAGAATAGTTTAATTTACCCATGTCATTATAATATATAGGAGGTGATGAACCATAGAGATATAATCCAAGAAATTCAATCAAATATTCAGATCTCTGAATTACTCTGTACAAGCAGTCCATTGTAAATGTTTCACTAATTATGGAATTAATGAAATCCTTGAGCGTTTTAATGATTTTTGCATACTGATTTTTTAGCAGCAATACCTTTTGAAGACCGTGTGCCCATTCGGAAGGAGTTGTTGTCTCAATTGTAATCGTATCAATTCTATTTCAGTTCTGTGATTTAAATTTCTTTACAATAGTTAAGATAAATTCATGAGTGTGTTGATTCTTCTATGAATTAGTTATGTTGTTCAATTATAAAGGATAGATGTTTCATTTGAATATTGTCGATTGTTGTTCCATTTCCAATTAATGCTAGTTTATTTCCTTTCATTTTTGCATACGTTGTTCTTTTTATCAAATTCACAATTGTTGTTCCTTTCGCTTAAATTCACATTTGTTGTTCCTTCTCAATTTTACAGTAGTTAGTTGTTCTTTTCCAATAGATTAGATAATCATTGATAGATAGATCTATTAAGTGTTTTCATATATTAAATTACTGTTTTTTAGCTAGATGAATTCAGAAAATTGATTAATGCCTTTGATTTACAGTGTGTTATTGATCAGATTACAATTCTGTTGAGTGAATTATCAAATTCTGTTTCATGTTTTTTCATAAATGAGTTTCATTATTAAAGTAATTTAGACAAAATCATTTTTTATTTAACAAAATTAACTTCATGATTAAACCTCTACAACAATATGCATAAACATTGCTGACATTATTGAAAGAGAAGACGAATCCTCGGTTGATAAATTAATATGAGACTAAGATTGTTTTTAGGACATATTTAGAGCCCAACATTTTGGCGCCATTGCCAGGGAGAATGTTGTTGGAGTTACTTCACAAACACCTATGATTTATTTTTCCTAAGGTTATTCCTTGTTTATTAGTCATAATAGTCATTATCCAGTCTCCTATATTTTAGGGGAGAATATTCCACCTGGAGAATATTCTCTTTTAGTTGACACTTCAGTTTGACTAGTTGAGTTGAGTTTAGATGTTGTATTGGTTTTGTCACCATGCAACATTGGGATCATCATGAACTCACTACTCTTTGTTCAGTCAGTTAACTGAAGACTAGTTGACTAGTTAACTCAACTAGGTGGCAGTTCACTCCTATAACTGCCTGAGAGACTAGACTAGGTGGCAGTTCACTCCCGTAACTGATGGTGTGTGTATAGATCAATCTAGACCACCACTATGGCTCATTAGTTACTCATGTATCCTATATATATTGTAAATTATTCAATCTTTGAGTGTGGAATACGGTTAATGAGAATTTTTCCATTCTTTCTATCTCGCTTCTTCTTTCTTAATTTCTCTCTATAAATGTGTGTAGTATTATCTAGCTAGATCTATTATGTGTAGGTTCAAAACATTTACATGTTATCAGAGCTGGTGGAATGCTAAGAAAAAGCTACACCAAATCATTTTTTGCAGGTACAAAAGATTGAAGACAACAAAAAGATGGATTATTCACCGGAAATACTTCTCACGCCTCATAACTATTTGGAATGGAAGCCAAATATTCTACTTCTTATCATAAGTAGAGGATTATATCAAATAACCATGGAAATGTAAGTAGATCCTGATTCTATCGATGAGAAAAATGACTTTCTCAATAGACAATATATGGCCATAGGAAGTATTGGCATGTCTATTTCTCCCAAACTTTTGCATCAAGTATATGAAGAATCACAAGGATTAACTCCAAATGAATTATGGACCATATTTTAGGTTCTATTTGGGAATAAAGAATATTGTGAAGATTTCATACAGGAGGTTGAACAGATAGAGCCAGAACAGAAGCCATCAGAAGATCAAGCCTCTTATTATGAAGAGTCTTTTACAAATGTTTTCGTAGAAATAAGTATTCCAATAATTGAAGATGATGTCTACTCAATATCAGATTTATTTTCTGAAATTCATGTGGAAGATATATGGCATGCATATTAGGAGTAACATATAGACATTGTTGCATGCACCATGCATGCATCTCAGGAGTCACATACAGACATTGTTTCATGCACCATGCTTGCATCTCAGGAGTCAAAATGGGAGCCGCGCACATCAAGCGTCATTATGATATTTTTTGAGAAACATTTTCAGAAAAAAAAAAAAAAAAAAATTGTATATTTGAATTCCTCTCAGGAAAATATCCAATTTCAAAAACCAAATCGTCCAAAATGGAGTCCAGAAAGTGAAGTTATGATCGTTTTAAAATCAACAAAATTTCAGCGTTTTTCTGGAAACGACCGCAAGGTTTTCAAAATTTTGTCCAAAATTTATTTGGATATTATTCATTAAAAGAAGATAAGTTGGATATGTGTGGAAATATCAATGATGCATATACTTCATCATATCCATGCATACATATACATCTTCAACAAAATCTTCAATGAGCACAAACTTGCATAGTTGCGAGGTCTTCTTGGAGTGAAGGACAGGGTTGCTTAGCAACTGTTTTTTGTTCCTTCTCATTTTTTATTTTATGCATTGTAATTTGAGGGGGGGTTTTGTTCCTATGATGTTTTCCCTCTTTCCTCACTTTATTTTCAGTGTATCTTTGGTATTTGGGTACCTAACATGGCTTCGTTGTCGGGACCCATTCCTTATTTTCACCATAGTGATGATTAGGGGGGGTGTTGGAGTTACTTCACACACACCTAGGATTTATTTTTCCTAAGGTTATTCCTTGTTTATTATCCATAATAGGCATTATCTAGTCTCCTATATTTTAGGGGAGGATATTCCACCTGGAGAATATTCTCTTTCAGTTGACACTTCAGTTTGACTACTTGAGTTGAGTTTAGATGTTGCATTGGTTTTGTCACCATGCAACATTGGGATCATCACGAACTCACTACTCTTTGTTCAGTCAATTAACTGAAGACTAGTTGACTAGTTAACTCAGCTAGGTGGCAATTCACTCCTGTAACTTCCTGAGAGACTAGACTAGGTGGAAGATTACTCGTGTAACTGTTGGTGTGTGTCCAGATCAATCTAGACCACCACTATAGCTCATTAGTTACTCATGTATCCTATATCTATTGTAATCTATTCACTCTTTGAGTGTGGAATATGGTTAATGAGAATTCTTCCATTCTTTCTATCTTGCTTCTTCTTTCTTAATTTCTCTTTGTAAATGTGTATAGTATTTTTTAGCAAGATCTATTATGTGTAGGTTCAACACATTTACATGTTATCAGAGCTGACAGACTACTAAGCAAAAGCTACACCAAATCATTTTTTGCAGGTACAAAAGATTGAAGACAACAAAAAGATCGATTATTCACCGGAAATACTTCTCACACCTCATAACTATTTGGAATGGAAGACAAATATTCTACTTCTTCTCATAAGTAGAGGTTTATACCGAATAACCATGGAAATGTAAGTAGATCCTGACTCCGTCGATGAGAAAAATGACTTTCTCAATAGACAATATATGGCCATAGGAAGTATCTGCATGTCTATTTCTCTCTAACTTTTCCATCAAGTATATGAAGAATCACAAGGATCAAATCCAAATGAATTATGGACCATATTTGAGGTTCTATTTGGGAATAAAGAATATTGTGAAGATTTCATGCAGGAGGTCGAACAGATAGAGCCAGAAGAGAATCCATCAGAAGATCAAGCATCTTATTATGAAGAGTCTTTTACAAATGTTTTTGCAGAAATTAGTATTTCCAATAATTGAAGATGATGTCTACTCAATTTCAGATTTATTTTCTGAAATTCATGTGGAAGATATATGGCATGCATCTCAAGAGTTACATACAGACATTTTTGCATGCACCATGCATGCATCTTAGGAGTTAAAATGGGAGTTGTGCACATCAAGGGCCATTATGATATTTTTTGAGAAACATTTTCAGAAAAAAAAAATTGTATATTTGAATTCCTCTAAGGAAAATATCCAATTTCAAAAACAAAATCATCCGAAACGGAGTCCGGAAAGGGAAGTTATGATCATTTTAAAATCAACAAAATTTCAGCATTTTTTTGGAAACGGCCGCATAGTTTTCAAAATTTCATCCAAAATTTATTTGGATATTATTCATTACAAGAAGATAAAGTGGATTTGTGTGGAAATATCAATGATGCATATACTTCATCAGATCCATGCATACATCTACATCTTCAACAAAATATTCAATGAGCACAAACTTGCATAGTTGCGAGGTCTTCTTGGAGTGAAGGACATGGTTGCTTAGCAACTGTATTTTGTTCCTTCTCATTTTTTATTTTATGCATTGTAATTTGAGGGGGGGTTTTGTTCCTATGAGGTTTTCCCTCTTTCCTCTCTTTATTTTCAGTGTATCTTTTGTATTTGGGTACCTAACATGGCCTCGTTTTCGGGACCCATTCTTTATTTTCACCATAGTGATGATCAGGGGGGTGTTGGAGTTACTTCACACACACCTAGGATTTATTTTTCCTATTGTTATTCCTTGTTTATTATCCATAATAGGCATTATCTAGTCTCCTATATTTTAGGGGAGAATATTCCACCTGGAGAATATTCTCTTTTAGTTGACACTTCAGTTTGACTAGTTGAGTTGAGTTTAGATATTTCATTGGTTTTTTCACCATGCAACATTGGGATCATCACGAGGTCACTACTCTTTGTTTAGTCAGTTAACTGAAGACTAGTTGACTAGTTAACTCAGTTAGGTGGCAATTCACTCCCCTAACTTCCTGATAGACTAGACTAGGTGGAAGATTACTCTTGTAACTGTTGGTGTGTGTCCATATCAATCTAGACCACCACTATGGCTCATTAGTTACTCATGTATCCTATATCTATTGTAAATTATTCACTCTTTGAGTGTGGAATATGGTTAATGAGAATTCGTCAATTCTTTCTATCTTGCTTCTTCTTTCTTAATTTATCTCTATAAATGTGTGTAGTATTTTCTAGATAGATATATTATGTGAAGGTTCAAAACATTTACAAATTTCAAATATAGAATAGGTTGCATCTCTAGAGGATGAGGTATTGAAAACGAAAGGTAAGAACCTATGTAGGCAACAAGTAAAATGATTGTGTCAACAACTACCTTTAGCTGATGCATAGAGGTTTTATAGGTGCATAGAATTTGTGTCCGTGTGTATGACTAAGAAGTAAGAACTTGGAAAAAAAAACCCACCAAAAAATACAAAATCCCAGGGTTCGGTGCCCCCTGGAAGAAGCACTGTCATATAAAAAATCATCCAAAAAGATGAATCTCAAGCCTCGGTTGGACCGTGAAAAGTTTCTACAGGAATCCCTCAAGAAACAAATTCACCAATTGCATCTCATGCTGAGGTTCATAGCAGAACTGAAGGGACTGAACAAAGTTTCCAAGATATACATACTCCACCTCTCAGCCCTTTAGACGAGGGGAATTATTGTAATTTGAAAGAAAGAGAAGGGGAAACCAATGGAATTGCTGAGGCAAACCCACCACTACCTGAGCCTGGATATTCTGTTATTCTGATAAGAGAAGGTACATATGAAATCCCAAATAGAGGTAGCGTGATTAAATCTCCCAGGGGACCAAGTAATCAACCACCTCAAATAGAACACCCAGAACGAGAAATTCCTGAAGGCTATTGGAATATCTTCGACTAAATGGCACAACAAAATCCACCACGACCCTAGACTTCCACTTTGGAATATCCTATAGTTGATCCATTTGCTAATTTCCCAATGAAATCCTTTCCATGACAAAATATTCTAACCTTCAATGGATTGATCTCAAAGGACCCTGATGTGTTCTTATTCGAGTTTGATGTCTTGTGTAGAGGCTATGAATACACCTCTGAAACCCAGAAACAAAATCCATTTCCTTCCACCCTGAAAGGAGCAACATTACGATGGTTTATGGGATTAGGAGGATGAACTATAAATTCCTGGGATGAAATGAAACAAGCCTTCCTTATGAAATATCAAGACTACTGTAGAACTAGGGATTTAAATAACAAAATCTTTCAAATGACTGCAAAAGAAAATGAAACACTAGAAGAATATGTTGAAAGGTGTCAATATAACTTGCAGAGGTCACCTTACGGTACACTACTAGGTGAGGTACTTAAAGCCACTCTGATAAAAGGTATGAAGGATGAATGGATAGACACGTTGAATTTAATGGGAAAAGGTGATATTTATCAGGAAACTTATGATAACGTTATCCAATTGTGCATCAGGTGATCACGTGGAAGTACACAAAGAAGATCGAGAATATGGGCTCCCCTCACCAGAAATAACAACATTACTAGAGGGGGTGTCACCTGAGAAGAAGTTGGTAATCTTGTAGAAAATTTTAAAACAAACATTTTAAGTAATCTAACTACACAATTGGATGTTCTACAGGTTAAATAGAAGCAAGAAGAAGAAGAGCAGTCGTTGGCCATATTTTTTCCATGATGCAAAAGGAAACATGGTTCGAGGGAGTGTTGCTTGGATGTGGTTTGAATTTGCTCCATCTGTGCTAAATACCATCTAACAAAACAATGTCCATCACTCCCAAGACTAAAATTTTTCTTTAAAGAAGAAAAAGAGGAAACAAAACTAGTATATCTGATGGCTCAGTGTCACCAATGGCAGGCTCGACCCCTAGGTATGCTACAAGATCCTTCTTCTTTCTTTTATGGGTAGTATAATCAACAACATAATTTTGGAAACACATGGCAAGGCCAACCATTTACTAACCCCACATGGAAGTCCCATGAATATTCTACTACACCCTGGCCAAATCAACCAGCTGAAAATCCCATCTGGCCTAACTTGCAATACCCTACCCCATTTTGGAAGAATTCAAATAATAACTCTTATTCTTCATAGTGGACCAACACAACTACCCAAGCTCCGAATTGGAATCAAAACTGGTAGCTCCCCATGCGAATGACCAATCAACCAATGGGGATGGCTCCTCAACCTCATCCCACTTTACAATCCCCACTTCAATTACCTCATAACCCTTGACCTAAAATGATCCCTCAATTACCAGCTCAACCCAACCCAAATCCTAATAATAGATCAACCCAAGTCATGCAAGTTGTCGAGAGTTTGGAAGGTGAGATTAACTCTGTAGGGTGCAACGAACTCTGGTTGAGATCATGGCATATAATCTCTCTTGAGGAAATTTACATTCATCAAGAGAATGAGAATGAGAATAATATACAACCGACAATAAAACCATGGATTGTGGTCATAACAGAAGAATAAAAACAGAGGGAAAACACAATCGAGCAACAAAATCCTGATGAAATTTCTCCTCCCTCATTTCCTGAGAGAGTAATGATAGAAAAAACAGTTGTATACCCTAACTTTGATATCATCGGGGATCTTAAAAAATTATATGTTAAAATCCCACTCCTACAGGATCTACAAGATATTCCTATTTATGTAAAACCAATCAAAGAATTATGTGGGAAGAAGCCCGTCAGAAATCTAAGAATCCATCAACTATTCACGTGGTAGGAGATTTGATCGATCTTATTCTAGGCAAGTAGGAGCCAGTCAAATATACATACCTAGGGAATCCCATGGTAACAGTTTAGATACAGGGCTATTTTTTTCCAAATACACTAGTGGATTTGGGGACAACGATCAATATTATGAAAATCAAGACCTGTAATGTCCTGCATATCACCTCCTTTGAACCTACTCCAATTATGTTAGAATTGGATGATAGATCGGTGGTTAAACCAGTCTACACATTACAAGATATAACAATTTCAGTCGAATCTTGGGAATACCCAGTTGATTTCCTAGTTATCAAACCAAGAATTAGACTCAATGGATACCCATTAATATTTGGAAGACCATGGCTCGCAACAACAGATGCCTACATAGGATGTCACACAGGAAACATGACAATTGCTAGAGGAAGTGATATAAAGAACCTCATCCTGTATCCTCCAGCTAAACCGAGTATGCCTATCATACATCAATAGTTGCCACCACCTAGATATCCAAAAAAAAAACTACGACGTCCTCTCACACTGGAAGAAGCTCTCAATATCAAAAACCAACTAGAAGATGATGTGATTAATATCTTCATTAACAACCCAGGCATTATAGGAAACCCAACATGTCAAATGCTAAAAGTTGTTTTAGATAATGAAGCATAGGGAGATCCTTTGGAATAATTGATGGAGCAACAGATTCCCACTATTGTTATCCATAACAGTATATCAGTTGAAATTTCACCAGGAAGGTTTCTAAATATTAATGCTAATTTGAATGAGCAACAACAACAAAAATTGATTCAAATTCTTTCTAAATATCAACAAGATTTTTCTTGGGAGTATCCGAACATGAAGGGCACTGATCCCCAACTTTGTACACATCATATCTATATTGAGAAATATGTTTGACACATCCGAAAACCCCAATGAATATTGAAACCTCATCTCAAGGACTTTGTTAAAGAATAATTACAGAAATTGTTGGACGCAGATTTCATATATCCTATTTCAGATAGTCGGTGAGTCCCTCCACTAGTAATCGTCCCCAAGAAGAATGGGAAATGGATAATATGTGTAGACTACAGAGAACTCAATAAATCTACCCAAAAGGACCACCTTCCCTTACCTTTTATTGATCAGGTCCTTGATACTTTAGCAAGGGAGTAATTTTTTTCCTTCCTAGATGGCTTTAGTGGTTATAATCAGATTCAGATTACTCCAGAAGATCAGGATAAAACTACATTTACATGTCTTTGGGGTACATTCACATATAGAGTATTTCCCTTTGGATTATGTAATGCTCCAACTACATTCCAGAGAGCCATTTTAAGAATATTTTCTTATTTGATTAATGAAGGACTTGAATTTTACATGGATGATTTCACCCCTTATGGAACTGATTTTGATCAAGCTCTAAGAAATATGGAGAAGGTACTGGAATGATACATTGCTACTAGGCTATGTTTGAGTCATGAGAAATTTCATATGATGATGACCGAATGTGTGGTAATAGGACACTATGTTTCTACAGATGGAATTAAGGTAGAACCAACAAAAATAGAGGTAATCCTTAATCTGCCTACACCTCATACAAAAACTAAGGTACATAGTTTCTTTGGCTGTGCAGGATATTATCATAGATTCATAGAATTTTTTTTGAGAATAACTGCACCTTTACATGATTTAACTGGTAGTGTGGAATTTCAGTGGTCTGATAAGTGTGATGTTGCATTTGCAAAACTCAAAAGTCTAGTCTCCACAACATCGGTGCTGAGAGGACCAAACTAGATATTACCATTTCATATCTCTTCAGATGCATTGGATATCTCCATACGTGATGTACTTGGACATGAAGAATACAAGAAACCTTAAGATATTTATTTTATTAGAAAAAATATTACTCCCGATGAATTAAATTACAGAGTAATAGAAAAAGAATTTTTAGCCATTATACATGCTATTAATAAATTCAGCCACTATATAATAGGCTATCCAGTTATTCTATATACTGATCATTCAACTATTCAATATTTAGCTAACAAGCCAATTACTAATGGATGGGTTACTCGGTGGTTATTACTATTGCAGGAATTCAACATCACCATAAAGGATCGGCCCGGAAGAGAGAATATCATTGCAGATTTCTTGTGTCGCATACCCAAAACAGATAACTCTTTGACAATTTAAGACCAATTTCCAGATGAACACATGTTCACTATCACTATTAAGACATCATGGTACGCAGATGTGGTGAATTATTTGGCAGTTGGGAAACTACCAACACACCTGTCATCAAGATAAAGGAAACTAATTGTTCGGCACAGTGCATGGTTCACCTGGATTGGTGGATATCTTTTCCACACAAGGTCTGATATTCAGATCCGAAGGTGTGTAAGAGATGATGAAATTTATGTCATCTTGAAGGCAGGCCATGATGATCCCTATGGCAGACGTTTTGCAGACTGTAGAATTGGGCATAAGGTTTTATAGATGGGTTACTATTGTCCCTCAATATTCAAAGATGCAAAGAAGTATGTCCAGGCCTGCGATAAATGTCAGAGGATGGGTCGACCAGGACAAGTTGATGAAATCCCCCTGCAAGAACAAGTAGTCGCATAACCTTTCGAGAGATGGGCACTGGATTTTGTTTTCCCCTTCAACCCAAAATCAAATCAGAAGGCTTATATACTAGTTGCAACAGACTATATGACCAAGTGGGTAGAGGTAGTAGCCTTGCCAAACACAATAGAGGAAGCAATCATAAAGTTTCTCTTTGAATTATTTGTATGCTATGGATTACCCAAGGAAGTAATCACTGACGACGGGTCACGATTTTCCACACATAAAATTACAGCCACCATGCACAATTATCACATTAAACATAGAGTTACCTCCCCATACCACCTATAGGCAAATGGACAAGTGGAAAGTACAAATAAAGTATTGGAGTTAATCTTGACAAAAATAGTCTCAACCAACCATCAAAATTGGGTATTCGAGCTTCCAAATGCCTTATGGGCCTATTGCAGAACATGACGTAACACTACTGGATACTCTCCTTATCACTTAGTCTTTGGAAAATGACCTATTTTTTCGATTGAATTTGAGATCAAAACTCTAAGGCTGGCCCAAGAAATTAGACTGGATCTTACAGAGGAACACACAACACCTACAACATCTCAATGAGTTAGATGAATCACGCATGTTCGCCCTTCAGTGCACAATTGTTATTCAACATGAGAGAGCTAGCTGGCATGATAAGCTTATAAAGAAGAAATCTTCTAGAAGGGTGATTGGACGCTTCTCTATGATTCCATATTTCAGTATTTTCCTAGAAAATTGTAGACGAGGTGGCTGGGACCATATGAGATCAATAAAGTTCATGATAATGGAACTTTCACTTTAGTTACCATCGACGAGTCGGGTTCTCCTTTTCTAGTAAATCGACATCGGCTACGACTCTACCATCAACTGCTTTCAAAAGAATCTATTAGGGTCCTACCCCACACATAGGTAGAACAATATATTCGGATGTAATAAAGGTCAATATTAATAAGGCCTTTAAATAAAAGAGAATAAGGTGGATGTAAGAAGACCTAATAGAAGCTTCCGCTTCTAGAAGGATCTTCCTCTAGATGCTTCTTTTTAGTATAAATAGTAGTCGAGGGTATGAGAACCCCATCTTGGATATTATTGTAATAGAGCTCTGCTCAACTGGAGGTTTCCCCCTTGAAGAGGCCCATGAACATTTCTTTCAGATTCAAAGTGTTATTTCTGTTATTATTCTCATATCATTTCAGTGCTATTGTGGTGAATGTTCTGGTTATATTGTTGTTATTCTGCCATTTCTATCATTTTATTTCTGTTCTGCATACATTTTATATTTGGCATATTACAAGTGGTATCAGAGAACTTTCCTCGGAAGAAAGTGTGGGTTAATTTTTTTTTCCAGGGTAGAGACGTATTCCGATGTCTTTAAGCCACAAATATCTATTGTTACGCACATAAACCCATGGTTGAAGGATTCATACACACAAGAAATACAAGTGGTACTTAAGTGCACATCTATTGGCCACCCTTGTAACCCCTGTTGGTACCCCTTCGAGTGGTAGTGCATCAGACATCATCTGTGTATGGATTAGCCTAGATTACCTGAAGCCCTCTTTAGATAAACCGATCGACTTCCTGACTGTTATAGTGTCACCGAGAACAACACTCGGGAAGATACTCTCTAGTACCTATGTAGTCGGGTATTATGGCTAAGGGTATGGTGTATCATCCTTAGTTAGTACCCTGAGATATTGGGCCGAGTAATACTGTTGGACCCCACACGTATATCAGAGAGCTATAGCATAGGGAAAACCCTTGTCTGTAGAACCCTTGAATACCTAACCCTTGGGGACAAAAACATAAACAAATTAAAACAGACAAGATCTATTCCTGCACAACTGTGTTAAGCTTGTCAAGTAAATACACATTTCTTTCTGGTTAAGCATTTGGGAATTTCCTCTCTGTAGTATTCTCCAGGTCAGAGTATAACTCCAGAGTCTGGAATTTGTTTCACCATTATTTGAGACCTATTCCATTGGATTCATCTCTTCGCCCTTATCACATTCATCCATATCATTTTTTGGTAAATGTTTTGACCCCACCCGCCCCTTTTCAGTTCCCCCATCCTCATGGCCCATACCTGTAGCCAAGACTTGGAAGCTTGCTTCAACACCTTGCAATATGGTCTCATCAAGACCCATCAAGAAGTGAAACAACTCAGTGCCAATGTTGCCTCCATCAATACAACCATGCAGTCCTCAATGGAGGAAATCAAACAAGACCTCACCACCCAGCTTGAATCAATCATTTCGACACTCTACACAAAACTGCACATCCCTACAGATAACCCTTTCCTCTTCCTCACCTCCATAGACTGAAGGTGATCATTCCTCTCATTCCCATAACTTTCAAAACCATCACTTTCAACATGACCTACACCTTCCATGGGTGGATGTGACCAAATTTGATGGCTTGGACCCCACTGGTTGGGTAACCCAAATGGAACATTATTTCTCTTTATACACCATTACATATGACTTGGCCAAACTCCAGTATGGTGTTCTCCATCTAGATCAAGAACGTTGGCAATGGTGGAAATGGAGAAAAACCTCTCATCAAGGGTATATTTCTTAGACACACTTTGTGGCGGAGCTTTATGAATGCTTTGACACTGACACCAACCATTTGGGCCATTTGAAAAAGTTGAAACAATTAGGAACAGTGGAAGACTTTATATCTTCCTTTGAGCACCTGGATTTTAGAATAGAGGTCATGTCTCATGCCTTTTTACGAGAGCGTTTTATCAGTGGCCTCAAGGATGAGATTTGGTCCCATGTCCTCATGGCTCGGCCTCAGAGTCGGGTGGAGGCTACTAAAAGAGATAAATAAGCACAACAGGTTGTATCTTCTTAAAACCGAAAACCCTCCTTTATCCCTCGCCCTAAACTAGTAAATCCCAATACTCCCTTTTCTCCACTCAAGATCCAAAAATTGACCAGGGTTGAAATGGTTGAACACCAACTCAAAGGCCTTTGTTATAACTGTGATAACAAATATTTCTTGGGCCACAAGTGTAAAGAACAAAATCTTTTTATGGCCATCTCTGAGGATATTTTGGAAGAGGATGTAGAAACTCCCCTTGTGTCTGAGTCACCTGAATCCACTGACATAACCCCTCCCTTACACCCTCCCAAAGTAGAACCAGTCATTTCCTTCAATACTCTCATTGTCTTCTCCGCTCCCCAAACCCTCAAGCTAATCAGTTACATCAAGCATCAGAAGGTCACCATTCTAGTTGATAGTGGCAGCACCCATAATTTTATCCATTGCCACATTTCCCAAGAAACTCATTGCTACATCCATGCCATCAATAATTTCCAAATCATGATTGCCAATGGTGGTTCCATGAAATGTGGAGGGTGTTGTGAAAATGTGTGTCTCCAAATTGGTGACTACCACTTGAAATCCCATATGTTTTCTATTGACATGGGAGGTTGTGACATTGTGTTGGGTGCATACTGGATAAGGACTTTGGATCCCATTCTCATGGATTTTAAAGACTTAACCATGCAATTCGACCAGGAGGGCCACCAATATAAGTTCCAAGGCATCACCATCAGTTCACCTGAGATCATTAGTTCTAATCGCATGGAAAAGCTACTAAAAAAAAGTCATTCTGGTGTGATCGCCCAACTCCATGCCATACAAGAAATAGAGACACCCTCGGTCCCGCAAGACCTCCAAGCCATCCTTTCTAGACATCAATTGGTATTTTCCACTCCCCAAGGAATCCCTCCTTCCCATGGTGTTCATGATCATTCCATTTCCCTTGTACTCGGAAGCCTTCCTCCCAATATCTGTCTGTATCGTCACCCCTTTTCCCAAAAAAATGAAATTGAGAAAATGTTCAAGGAACTCCTTAATATAGGAGTTATTTGCCCTAATATGAGCCCCTACTCTTCTCCTGTGATCATGGTCCTGAAGAAAGAAGGTTCTTGGTGAATGTGTCCTGACTTTCATGCCCTCAACAAACTTACCATCAAAGAAAAATTCCCCATTCCTGTCATTGATGACCTCCTGGATGAATTGAGTGGCGCCCAATTCCTGTCATTTGGGCTACCACCAGATACGTATGAAAGAGGAAGACATTCCCAAGACTGCCTTTAGAACTCATGAGGGCCACTATGAGTTTTTGGTCATTCCCTTTGGCTTTTGTAATGCCCCCTCTACCTTCTAAAGACTCATGAATAATGTCTTCCATCCTTTTCTCTACCATTTTGTCTTAGTTTTCTTTGATGATATCCTCATCTATAGAAAAACCTGAAGAGACCATATTTCTCATGTGGATCGAGATCTCCATCTATTCTCTCAGCACCAACTTTTCTTGAAACAGTCTAAATGTCCTTTTGGCACCTCAGAAGTAGAATACTTGGGTCATGTGGTTGGTAAGGATGGCGTCAGGGTGTATCCTAAAAAGATTGAAGCTATGCAAGAATGGCCTCACCCAAAGACTCTTAATATCTTGCATGGATTTCTGGGCTTAACAAGGTATTATCGCAAGTTTGTTAAGAATTATGGGAAGATTGCAGCACCACTCACTGCTCTCCTCAAAAAGAACTCTTTCCTTTGGATTCTAGCCACTGCCCAAGATTTTCAAACCTTGAAGATGGTCATGTGCACCACTCCAGTCCTCGCCCTTCCCGATTTCACAAAGATCTTTGTGTTGGAATGTGATTCCTCAGGGAAAGGAATTGGTGTTTTCCATATGCAAGAGGGTCGACCTTTGGCCTTTACCAACAAGAAACTATCTGAAAGAAATCTAGGAAAATCCATCTATGAAAAGGAAATGTTGGCTATTCTACATGTCGTTGATCTGTGGCACCCTTATCTATTGGGGCAACGTTTCCAAATTAATACAGACCATCAAAGACTCAAGTATTTTCTAGAACAACGCATTTCCTCCCCAAAACAACAAAAATGGGTGACTAAGATATTTGGATAGGATTATGAGATTATTTACAAGAAAGGAAAAGACAATGTGGTTGCATGTGCACTTTCCCAAAAATATGAAGATGAAGGATCCCTTTTTTCTCTTTCATTCATTGTACCAAATTGGCTCTAAGCCGTTCACCAGTAATGGCTACAAGATACAAAAAGTTCATAGCTGATCTAACAATTGCATTCCAATGCTCCAGCTTCCCCAGGGTACTCTTGGCTCCATGATGAAATTTAATACAAAGTCCGTTTGTATTTAATTAAACAATCAAAGCTTAAGTCTATGGTACTTTCTGAGCTTCATGCTACACCCATAGCAGGGCACTCCGGGTTCACCAAAACTTATGACAAGGTCAAACGTTCCTTTTTCTGGGATGGTATGAAACAGGACATTCATAATTTTGTCGTTGAATGTGATGTGTGTCAATGAAACAAGGGAGAAACAGTTAAATCTCTGGGAACACTACAAGCGCTCCCGATTCCACCTGCTATTTCAAAGGATATCTCTATGGATTTTATTATCGACTTACCCAAATCGGGAAATAAACCAATCATCATGGTGGTTGTTTATCACCTTTCCAAGTATGCTCATTTCTGCACCCTTCAACACCCGTTTACAACATTCATGGTGGCTCAAATTTTCATGGATCAGGTTTTCAATCTTCATGGCATGTTGAACTCTGTTGTTTCTAATCGCGACCCAACTTTCACAAGCAATTTTTGGCAAGAATTGTTCAAGATACAAGGCAGCGAATTGCATCTCATCACAACTTATCATCCCCAGACTGATGGCCAAACAGAAGTTGTCAACAAGTGTTTGGAAACATATTTGAGGTGTTTTACCTCGAAAAAGAAAAATCAATGGGCTCAATGGTTACCCCTAGATGAATGATGGTACAACACTTCATACCATACAACTACATGCAAGACTCCTTTTGAAGTGGTATATGGATAGAATCCACCTTTAGTTCTTTCATATTGACTGGGTGCCTCAAAGGTCCAGGTGGTTGAGCTAACACTTACAGCTCGAGAGGCTATTTTCTATACCATCAAAGAGAATTTGGTAATGACACAAAATCACATGAAGAAACAAGAAGATCAAGGTCTCTCTGAACGTCAATTTGCAGAAAAATTCCCTCAAGGCCGAGCATTGTCAGAAGCTAGCACCCAAACTTTATGGTCCTTATACCATTCTCAAGAATCTGGTACAAGTAGCCTATCAGTTAGCTTTGCCCAGCCATTCGAAGCTACATCCTGTTTTTCATGTTTCATGCTTAAAGAAGGTGATTGGAGCTAAGTGCCAAATTCAAACCAAAATTCCAGAGTTAGCTAAAGAAGGATCCATTTGGCTATAGAAAGAAGAATTTTTGGAGCAGCATGAGCATCACCTACATTAGAGAACCATCAAGGAAGTTTTAGTCCAGTGGAAAGATACAACTCCAATAGATGCCACTTGGGAACCATCTACCATTCTGCAACAATTTCCTCATCTCAAGCCTTGAGGACAAGGTTGTTTTTAAGGGGGCGAACATGTTAGGGTCCTAACCCGCACGTAGGTAGAACAATATATTCAGATGTAATAAATATCAATATTGATAAGGCCTTTCAATAAAATAGAATAAGGCGGATGTAAGAAGACTTAATAGAATCTTTCACTTCTAGAAGGATCTTCCTCTAGATGCTTCTTTTTAGTATAAATAGGAGTCGAGGGTATGAGAACCCCAACTTGGATATTATTGTAATAGAGATCTTCTCAACTGGAGGTTTCCCCCTTGAAGAAGCCCATGAACATTGCTTTTAGATTCAAAGTGTTATTTTTTTTATTATTCTCATATCATTTCAGGGTTATTGTGGTGAATGTTCTAGTTATATTACTGTTATTCTACCATTTATAGCATTTTATTTTTGTTCTGCATACATTTTATATCTAGCATATTACAAAATCCTTTTGCCAAGAAGTAATTAATGATCCCACTGTTCATATTTTAGTTGGCTGGGAAGGTTACCCAACAACTTCAGCTTCATAAAATTATTGTTTTATCAACATTGTACATATTGCATATAGTTTTCTTTAAGGATGAGATTCAAATTTTAGATTTTTTTTTTACCTTCTAGGAAAGTCACATGGGAGAATAAGAACTAGAAGAGATGACTATAATAAATATAATTAGCATTCTTTTATGTTCCTCATCAAAAAATTCAAATTACTCTTGTCTAATTTTGAAGAATCCATCGAATATAAACATTGTTTTACACAAGAGATGAATATGTCATGCTCCATAGAAAAAAGTCGGCAAACCACAAAAGAAAATGCGCAGTTGTAGTAAATAGAACAATACAAACCATCCAATACTTTGATCATTGAATAAACCTACCCATAAAAAAAAATTAGTCAATCCTAGATTCTCTAAAAACGTCTGTAGGTGGTATCCAATTATTTAATGAGATGGTTAAAACTGGAAATTCATCATTGTCGTTCATTTGAACGGAACAACTATTGTTCCCTTCATGCAATTGTTGTTCCATTTATGCGTAGTGTCATTCATTTGAACAGAACAACTGTCATTCCCTTCATGCGATTGTTGTTCCTTTTGTGCGTAGTGTCGTTCATTTGAATGGAACAACTATTGTTTCCTTTGTGTCTAGTACCATTCATTTGAACGGAACAATTGTTTTCCCCTTTGTTGTGACTTTCATTCTTTTTTATATAGCATTGTTCATTCGAAAGAAACAACTGTTGTTCCTTCTAGGGTTTTTCCTTATTGTTGTTCCTTTCCCTCAAAAGTCACAGTTTTTCATGAACAAAACATCTTGTTGATACGTTAGCCACTCCTTTGGGTATGAACTTCACTAATTAATTTTCAAAAGCATCACTTCTAGATATCATGGTAACAATTTGTTATTTTTTTTGTGGACTATCTAGCATACCTTACCAAATTCTTTTTGGATTGATTTCTCTGAATTATCTTAATATTTTTCATAATCCTTAACCACCATAATTCGTTTCTTTCCCCTATATATATATATATATACATTTTTACTTGGCATTCTTACACTTCTTAAACCATCCCTCACTCTTAAGGAGTAGATGAGCCTCCCTTAATAAATCCTAAAAAACAAAAAAACAACAATAATGGAAATAAATATTAAATAAAGAAATAAACTTCTCCCACAAAGGATAGGGGGTCTCATCATGAGCCAACCTACCATGATCATAAGTGACATTCCCACTATGGCTTCCACGCCAGGGAAATGGCCTTTGGCATTCAGCGTCAAAGGATAAGAGGTCTCATCATGAGTCGACTTGTTCACTTAGGTTACGATCTAGTGAATGGAATTATCATTATCTGGATACCAAACTAGGATAGTGGCCTTTTTTGGGAAAGATTATTCAAACCATTTATTGAGGATATGACCTCATCTATGGGTTAAAAGGAAACCCTGTCGAGGCTATGGACTCCTACTAGCAGCAGTGGCTCTGCCTATGGAATGGAAGTTTACCTTAAATACGCTAAGTTTTTTTTTGTGTGTGTTCCTAGACTTCCTTTATTAACAAAGAGACTATGATTCCAGTTATATTTAACACAATGGAAAGTAACAAATTTATGACATGTGGACAAAATTTAAAACGTGAACAAATTTAGATTACTCGGAATCTTTTTCCTTAAACATTTTTTGAACATAGGTATGTGAATTTGAATTTCCCACAAAAGAGTGATTATTGTTCATGATTACCATTAAAGTGATTTTGAAGGTTATTAATGATTGTTCTCCCAGAAACGACGACAACGACGTAGTAATTACCCCTCACTTGAACTATCTACCATCATTACACTTGCACATATCGACGGTCGAGGTCAACCTTTTCATTTATCAGGGGTGGATATTCTTCACGTTTATCAGTAGATCATAATGATTACAATTAATGGAAAAATTCACATTTTTATATGCATTTTCTTTTCTGTAATGTTTACCATTTCTGGTAATATTTTCTCAAAAGGTAGTCTAGCTAAGTTGTAGTCAGGAATGATAGTTGTCCTGATTTTCTTACAGAAGACATGGGCGGTCGAAGTGTCCATCGAGATCCCACATTGCTGCAAGTAACCAACCAACGAAGGGAAATTTTACATCATCTAGGGTGGACATAATATTTCAACACATTGCAGGGATACGACATAAACATCTCGCTAGCATTTTTCCAGAACTTATAGAGAGGAGTCTTCATGATCCGAGACATACAAATTCCAGTCATTGAGGAAATTATAGCAGAGGTAACATGCCTCCCTAATGAAGGCACACAGTGGATCGGGAAGTATACAACACTCAAGGAGGCTGTGGAGTCCTTCATAGAATTGGGAGAAGAACTCAATAAAAAAGGGAAAGGAATCAACCCGACTACTCCCAGCGAGCCATGGAGGGAGATAGCAAGAGTAATACAAAGGTATATCACATGTTATGGGAGGTACGATGTGGTGAGACCGTGCCACCTCAAACTGTTAGCAGAACTAAAGCAGAGGTTAGTAATAAATTTTCCATTCTTTTTAAATGCCATGCTACATGAAGTGGTTGCAAGGATTCAGAAGGCCAAAGACCCTGTCAATATAATTAGTCACCATGGACTAGTAAAATTAATAGTAAACAGGGGCTTGAGCCAAACACAAATAACTTGGGGAGATTTAATTGAGCTCGATAGAACCCTACAAATTGAACAACCCAAAATCCACTAAGAAATTCCTCCACAGGGAATTGAGACAACTCAGGTAAAAGGAGACAATGCCCAAATTGAAATTCCACTACCCCAGCCTGAAATAGAAGCAGAACCCATCCAGTTGGCAGAAAATTAGAACAAACAGGAAGAAACATCAAAGAAAAAGAGACAAAGAAAAATTGTTGTTCCTGAAACCTCTACTGTGAAAAGAAGAAGGGGTAAAAATACAATTCAACCTGAAAACATTCAAGAAACGATGCAAATAGAACAACCCTCACATGAGAACACTCAATAAAATGCACAGATAGAGCAACCATCACTTGAAATCCTTACAGAACAATTCTTCAGAAGTTATGAAGTAGAGATGGCTCAAGTAGGAGGAAATTTAGGAACATCAATTGCTGAAGACACAAATAGGTCTGGAGAACACCAAGAACCAACTTATTCTCATTCAAACCCTGTCTTGGATCTTCTTGACATGGATATGCCATCTCCTGAAGATACAAAACGACCAGAACCTCACATTGAGGTAAACAGTCCTTTAGAACATACAGAGCACCCATAAGAAACATGGGAGAAGTCACCAGCTGATCAAGGTGGGGAAGACCTTGAAATTCCCCATAAACAGAAAACAATAGGCAAAGGCCACAATAAAATCAGAAAATTGAAACATGAAAACAAGATATTGAGGAAAAGGGTTGAAAAAATCAAAGTATTGAAACAAAAAGTTGGTAGATTAAAATAAATAATTAGACAACTAATTAAGAGGTTGGATTAAGCTTACAAGGCCTATGAGAGAAAGAAATCCAAGAGGCCTAGAGTACAGGGAATAATCCCACTTCCCAGAAGGACAGTCCACACCAATTATATTGGAACACAAACAAAATTGCATGCTCCTTTGGAAACAACAGAAATAGAAACTCAAACAGAGATTCCAACAGCAGAAGAAACAATTGTCCAAACTGAAGGAGTTCTTCCTATATAGTTTCCTGCTCCTTTGGAGACAACTGATATAGAGACGTAGAAAGATGCCCCAACAACAAAAGGGACAGTTCTTCAGACTGAAGAATCATTTCAGTCCCCTAAACAGGATGCCATTATTAACAGGTTGGAGGCAGAACTGGTGCAAACTCAACAAACCCTAACTCAATGCAGAAGTGAAATGGTAAAAATGGAAGAACATCAGAAAGTTGTCAAACAACTTCAATCCATGTCAACAATAGAGAATGAGAATTTTTATGAGCTCAATAGAGATCAAGGAAAGGTGAAGAAAGTACATGACCAATTAGATGGAACTTTGGAGAAAATCAAAGAAATTTTCTATGTTTATTCTAATATAGTAGCTTGCAGGGCTCTTGCTACTAATTACACCTTATTTTTATTATAACGTTATTTGTTGCTAAGGATAAAATCTACTAGAGCAGGAAAACCTTTTGAGTTCACCATTGTTTCTGATTTTTTTTTATGTTTTAGAGAACAAGAGGAGGGAGTACAATACTTTTTGTGTGAACTATACCTTCACAACTTCATCCTAGGAGAAAATAGAAAAGAGAACCCTAGTCCTTTCACCAGGGACATACAGTTTCAGGCATTTTTTTCCTTTTCCAAAAACCAAACCTGTTAAGAACCAATACCAGATCTGAAGATATAATCACCACACATACTGAATACACAATAGATCCACAAGAAAGATAGAAGAAACCACACTTTATTATTACCAAACCCTTGAGGTAGGGCAACACCATACAATGGATCCTATTATGGAAGGAATCCTCTCCTGTTCACTTGCCTCTTCGAGGGGGAAACCTCCTAATGAGATTCAACTCCAAATACAATACTTCTCTTCATATCTCATTGCATTGCTTGAACCCCTTTATATAGTGCTACCATCACCTAAGAACATTCTAGAGGAGGAATCTTCTAGAAGTACAACCTTCTAAGAAGTC
>ML790132.1:43916-54074 GCA_009831015.1 Picea engelmannii | reverse complement strand
GGCAGGGCTGCTGTCCACCCCTCTCCCTCAACCTCTCTGCAATCGTGTGTGGCCCCTTTACTCCATATGTGAGTCAAGTCGGCAAGCTATCGTCAGCCTGCATCACCAATAATCATGTCAGAATGTCGTCATCAAATCCTCAATCAATGAAACATCATAATAAACAAATCAACCCAAAAGGACACTCCCTGACTCAATCCAGAGTCCAAGGGGGTTCTACCGATGCCTCTGCATCCTCAAGGTCAAACACCCTGCACACTCAATAAAACTGAGTCAATAGCACCTGTCTACATAAAATAATAACACATCAAGTCATTTGCCAATCACATTATAATCATATAAAAAGGTCTAACATCAAAAAGGGTCCAGATCACTTGCGAGCAAGTGTCCTGAAATAATAAGTGTTCTTAGTGCGCCAGAGCGGGATGTTACATAATCCAAGAAATTCAATCAAATATTCAGATCTCTGAATTACTTTGTACAAGCAGTCCATTGTAAATGTTTCACCATTTATGGAATTAATGAAATCCTTGAGCGTTTTAATCATCTTTGCGTACTGATTTTTTAGCAGTAGTACCTTATGAAGACCATGGGCCCAGTTGAAAGGAGTTACTATCTCATTTGTAATCGTATCAATTATATTTCAGCTATGTGATTTAAATTTCTTTACAACAGTTAAGATAAATTCGTGAGAGTGTTGATGCTTCTATGAATTCGTTGTGTTGTTCAATTACAAAGGATCGATGTTTCATTTCAAGGATTTTTTATTTCTATTCCATTTCCAGTTACTGCTAGTTTATTTCCTTTCATTTTTGCATATGTTGTTCTTTTTATCAAATTCACAATTGTTGTTCCTTTCGCTTAAATTCACATTTGTTTTTCCTTCTCAATTTTACAGTACTTAGATGTTCTTTTCCAACAGGTTAGATAATCATTGATAGATAGATCTATTAAGCATTTTCATAGATTAAATTACTATTTTTTAGCTAGATGAATTCATCAAATTGATTAATTCCTTTGATTCCGAGTGTGTTATTGATCATATTACAATTCTGTTGAGTGAATTATCAGCTTTAGTTTCAGAGATTTTCATAAATGAGTTTGATTATTAAAGTAATTTAGATAGACTCATATTTTCTTTAATGAAATTATCTACATGATTAAACCTTTGCAACTGTCTTCATAGACTCTGTTGAAATTCTTGAAAGAGAAGACAAATCCTTGGTTGATAAATTAATGTTAGACTAAGGTTGTTTTTAGGAAATATTTAGAGCCCAACACTCTCCCATAAAATTATAAGTAATTTATGATCCATGATGCAACATCAAAGGATGCCATATACCATGAGCTTGTACAAACGACCTATTTATCAGATAGTTGGTCACACATAAAACCAATTGTTTCTTCTATGTTGTCAAGTACCCTTGTGGAACAACACCTATGGTGAGAAAAATAATTATGTCATCCAAATAATTTGGTACTATGCCATGTCACCAAACATGTGCTATGTTACATGTTCTCAAATTTGAGACTGTGTGAGATAAACCCATTGCATTATATCTTGACTACCAAGGACATTTCACAGGAAGTGCAGACTTGGTGCAATATCAACACCATCAACACATACATAGATTATTTCTTCCTCTTACTAAAGAAAAATAAAATGAAGACAATGATAAATTCCAAAGGGTTCTCATCATTTTCCATGACCCACTAATCCTCTTGACCTTTACTACACAAAAGAAACACAAATGTTACATTGCTTCAAACTGAGCAAAACCCTAGTTCTTAAAATAGAAGAAAAAAACAACTTTTGAGGGATTGGAACCAAGAGTTAGGGGTGCTCTAGCTGAAATCCTATGCCATGACTCCAATGGAGATGAAGGTTCCTCAATCCGAGTCTTGGTATTATTTATATGCCTAATTGCAAGTCACACCCCAAACCATTTTGGAGACTCTTGGCCAATTCCTTCTCAGGGCATAAAAGCCTAAAAGAGAAACATTTTTTATTGTTGTGAGATGTTGCAAGATTGTTTAGGAATGGAATAGGTAACCACATTATCCATCCTCTCTCGAGGGATGGTTTCATAAATTGGACCCCTTGATCCAAATGTTGCATTGGTTCAAACAGAGCAAAGCACTATTTCTCGAAATCAATGAGTAAAGCAACTTTTGAGGCATGGAACCAAGGAGTGAGGGGTTCTCTAGCTGAACTCCTATCCGAATAATCCATCGGAGTCGATGGTTACTCAATCAAAATCTTGATTTTAATTTTATGCCTAGTTGCAAATCACATCCCAAACCATTTCAGGGACTCTTTATCAATTTCTCCCAAGGGCATAAAAACCTAACGGAGCATCATTTTTGAATTTCGTGAGATGATGCAAGCTTGTTTAGGCATGGAATAGGTGACCAAATTGTCCATCCGCTCCATAGGAATGCTTTCATAAATTGGACCCCTAAATCCAAATGTTGCATTGCTTCTTACTCAACAAAACCCTAGTTCTCAAAATTAATGGAAAAAAAAACTTCTGAGGGATTGGAACTGGGTGTGAGGGGTGATCTAGCTGAAATCCTATGCCAAGACTCCAATGGATATGATGGTTCCTCAATAAGATTCTTGGTTTTTTTTATATGCCCAGCTGCAAGTCGCATCCCAAACCATTTCGGGGACTCTTGGCCAATTCCTCCTCAGAGCATAAAATCCTAATGGAGCAACATTTTTTAGTTCGTGAGATGATGCAAGATTTTTTAGGCATGGACTATGTTACCAAATTTTCCATCCACTCCCAAGGAATGGTTTCATAAATTGGACCCCTAAATCCAAATGCTGCATTGCTTCAAACTGAGCAAAGCGCTAGTTCTCGAAATCAATGAGTAAAGCAACTTTTGAGGCATTGAACCCGGGAGTTACAAGTTCTCTAGCTGAAATCCTATCCCAGTAATCCATTGGATTTGATGGTTCCTCAATATGAGACTCATTTTTCATTATATGCTGAATTTCAAGTCGCATCCCAAACCATTTCGGGGACTCTTGGCCAATTCCTCCCCAGGGAATAAATGCCTAACAGAGCAACATTTTTGAGTTCCGTGAGATGCTGCAAGAATGTTTAGGCATGGAAAAGGTGACCAAATTTTCCAGCCACTCCCAAGGCATGATTTCATAAATTGGACCCCTAAATCCAAATGTTTCATTGCTTAAAACTGAGCAAAACACTAGTTCTCATAATCGATGAAAAAAACAACTTATGACGGATTGGACCCTAGAGTGATGGGTGCTATAGCTGAAATCCTATTCCAATAATCCAACAAATATGAAAGTTCCTCAATAAGAGTCTTTTTTTTCTTTATATTCCCAGTTGCAATTCGCATCCAAAACCATTTCAGAGACTCTTGGCCAATTACTCCACAGGGCATAAAATCCTAACGGAGTAGCATTTTTGAGTTTCGTGAGATCCTGCAAGAGTATTAAGGCATGGAATATATGAACATGTCCATCCGATCCCGAGGCATGGTTTCATAAATTGGACACCTAAATCCAAATGTTGCATTACTTCTTACTAATAAAAACCCTAGTTCTCAAAATCGATGAAAAAAATAACTTTCGAGCAACTGGACCCGTAAGTGAGGGGTGCTCTAGCTGAAATACTATGATAGGAATCCAACGGAGACAAAGGTTGCCCAATCCAAGTATTTTTTTTTATATATGTTAAGAACCAAATATCAATATAGCATAGAAAAACCTCAGAAAAAGTACTCAACGCCTTGAAAAAGAGATAATTTATTATCCTTCTGGGCTTGCTTGAGGGACATATGTTTGTATGGTTGTAGTCTTAAAAACACACAATCCCCTACTTAAAAACTTCTTTCACTACGATGTTGATTTTCTTGTTGTTTCATGCGATTCTCTGCCATGGTCAGGTTGTCCTTTAAGATTTGGAGAACTTGTTGTTGATTCTCGATGTGATCTTCCACTGCTTGAACCTTAGATTTTTATTTTAGAGAAGAAGTGATGGAAGGAGGGTGGTATCCATAAAGTTCCATAAATGGTGTCATTTTTTTTGCAGTATGAAAGGAAGTGTTATACCACCATTCTTCTAAGGGTAACCATTTGAGCCATTGTGTTTGTTTATCAGAGACAAAGAAACAAAGGTAGCCTTCCATACATTTGTTCACTATCTCGGTTTTTCCATCAGATTGAGGATGATAGGATGAGCTATGAGCCATTTGAGTACCCAAACAAGAAAATAATTTTGTCTAAAAATGTCCAGTGAAGATAGGATCTTTGTCACTTACAACAATATTTGGGATGTCATATAGCTTTTGAACTGTTTCCATGAATGCAGTGGCAATTGTACTACCTTTGAAGGGAGGAGAGAGTGCACAAAAGTGTGCATACTTGGTCAGTCTATCAACAATCACCATGATGACACTCTTTTCTTCATACTTCAGTAACCTTGTGATGAAATCCATGGAAACCTCCTTCCAACGCTGACTTGGGATGGATAATGGTTGTAAAAGACTCAGGGTCTTAATTGTTTCCACCTTATTTTGTTGGCAAACCAAACATTCTACCACAAACCTTTGACCATCAGTTTTAAGGCCATCCCCAAAAAACTCCTTCTTGACTCTATGGTAGGTTTTCAAAAATCCTGAGTGCCCTCCTACTAGAGACGTCTGCAATTCCAATAGTACCTTTTGTTTGAGTTTGGAGTTCTTACATAAATATAAGAGATATGTGTACCATAGTGAGTCATTTTTCCATGTAAATGTATCTGATGCACTGGAATCTTGCTGCAATCTTTGAATGAGAGTCCAGACTTTTTCTTCATTCTTCCATTCATCCCTTGCTTCTATTATCCAATCGGGTTGGATGATCGAGATAGCATAGAGAAAGGCCTCAATATATTCATCCTTTATTGAGAGTGCATCTGCCACAACATTTTTCTTCCTCTTTTTATAGACGATTTCAAAATCACAACCCAATATCTTGGTTACCCATTTTTGTTGTTCTTCTGAAGATAGTCTTTGTTCCAAGATGTATTTAAGACTATCATGATCTGTTTTGACCTTGAAGTTCCTACCTATTAGGTAAGGACGCCATTTCTTCAATGCATGTAGTATTGCCATCATTTCCTTCTCATAAATGGGTTTGTGTAAGTCCTTTCCCTTGAGTGGCCAACTTTCAAAATCCAGGGGCCTTCCTTCTTGCATTAAGACAACACCAATTCCATTTCCCGAGGCATCACATTCCACAATAAAGGTTTTTGTGAAGTCTAGAGTGGTCAAGGCAGGAGCTTTTCACATCACCTCTTTAAGTTTTTAAAAATCTTTAGTTGCGTCTAGAGTCCATGAAAATGAATCCTTCTTAGTTAGTGTTGTTAAAGGTGCTTCTATTCTTCCATAGTTCCGAACAAACTTGTTGTAGTAACCCGTCAAACCCAAAAATCCTCTAAGATTCTTCAATGTTTTGGGAATCAGCCAGTCCATCATGTCCTTAATATTGTTAGGGTCTACCTTGACACCTTCATGATATACAATATGACCCAAATACTCTACCTCCTTTACTCCAAAGAAACATTTGGATGGTTTGGCATATAGTTGTTTCTCCTTTAGTAGTTGTAGCACCTTGTCAACATGTCGCACATGATCCTCCCAAGACATTCTATAGATTAGTATATCATCAAAAAATACTAACACGAATTTTTGAAGGAAGGACATGAAAATGGAATTCATCAACCCTTGGAATGTGGAAGGTGCATTTGTAAGGAAAAAAGGCATGACCAAAAATTCATAATCGCCTTCATGAGTTCGAAATGTTGTTTTCGGGATATCTTCTTCCTTCATTCTGATCTGATGATACCCAGAATGGAGATCCACTTTTGTGAAATAGATTTATCCATGTAGTTCATCTAACAATTCATGAATGATGGGAATGGGAAACTTATCTTTAATTGTGATCTTGTTGAGCTCTCTATAATCTGGACACATACACCATGAGCTATCTTTCTTGAATACCCTTACCACTGGTGCAGAGTAAGAACTTTGGCTAGGTATAGTAATGCTAGCTTTTAACATTTCTTCAACAATGCGCTCAATTTCACTCTTCTGGTCGTAAGGTTATTTGTATGGCCTGATGTTAGGAGGAACGCTCCCAGGAATTAGGTGAATTTCATGATCAGGATTTCGAGTGGGTGGAAGACCTTTGGGAATATTTTCAAATACTTTGGAATTATTATCAATGATCCTTTGGAGATCTTGAGGAATAGATGTCTTAGATGTTTGAACATCTAGTGGGCATAGTTTTGCAATAATGCCTTGATGCCCCTTTTCAAATAATTTTGTCATGCCATTAGATCTTATCACCATACTGGATTTCCCTGTGATACATCTTAACTCAATTTCTTTTCCTTCGAATGAAAATTTCATGAAAAGTTCTTGAAAATTAAAAGCCACAATTCCTAATGATTGTAACCATTGGATTCCTAGTACAACATCTGCACCACCCATGGGTATAGCAATCATTGGAATATTCATTACATATTCCCCCATACTAAGATTGATCTTATTGCATTTTCCTGAGCAATTGATAGTTCCTCCATTTTCAATCATTACTTGAAACTATGGCACTAGATATACAAAGCAATTGAGAGCTTTGACTAATTTATAGTGAATGAAATTATGAGTACTGCCAAAATTAATTAGGACTAATACCTTTTTCTTTTTGATGTATCCTTTAATATTGAGGGTTTGAGGAGTGCTAATTCTAGCCAATGCATTACACGATATCGTGGGAGTAAACTCTTCAGACAAAATTGCTTCTACGTTTTCATCCTGAGATGGTTCTTGTTCTTGTTCTTCTTCCTCTTCACAATCTATGTAGAATAATTTCTTCTCACCACAATTATGTCCCTTACTGTACTTGTTGTCACAATTAAAGCATAAACCTTTTGCTTTTCTTTCCTCCAATTGTTGAGGTTTCAACCTTGTAGGTTGAGGTGTTTTAGAAGAAGGAGCATTTTTCTCTCTATAGATGTTAGGATTGGTCCTTCTAGTAGCCATAGCCATATTTTTACTTTCAACATTTCTTGCCACCCTAAATGCATTCTCCAATGATTTGGGTTCCCAAAGGAAAACCTCATGTTGAATGTTATCCCTTAAAATTCCTATGAATACATCAATCAAGTGCTCATCTGGAATATCGGTTACCTTTATATTCAATCTTTGGAAGTTCTCAATGTGCTCGGTAACTGAACCCTTTTGCTTGAGATTTATCAATTGGTTAAAGAAGGTATTTCTCCTTGTANTTCCTATGAATACATCAATCAAGTGCTCATCTGGAATATCGGTTACCTTTATATTCAATCTTTGGAAGTTCTCAATGTGCTCGGTAACTGAACCCTTTTGCTTGAGATTTATCAATTGGTTAAAGAAGGTATTTCTCCTTGTATCCTCATAGTGTGCTATCATTTCTTCCATGAAAGTTGTCCAAGTGACGAGTGATTTGATAGAACAAAGCCATCAATACCATACAAATTGATTAGGTTCTAAATATAAAGAAGAAATTCATACCTTTTGTGTATGTGTCACATTATGTAGATCAAAGAATTGCTCCATCTGAAGTATCCATGTGATTGGGTCCTTGCCATCAATCTTCCTCATATTGATCTTAGGAACGTGGTTGGTATTCAACCCAAAGTTGGAGCTCTCCATTCTAGATTCACCTTCCTTGTGTCCTCATCATGAATTTCATGGGATGCATTTCCACTTTCAGGTGTCTTCTCTGTTACGAAATTTTTCAATACTTCCATGATCTCCTCTTTTAAACCATCCATCTTTGCCTCCAACTTAGCTTCCATCTCTTGTAGTTCATCTTTTGTTACCATATTCTTTTGTAAATAATTTATGTCCATACACATTTTTTCACCTTCATCAAGAGTCCAAGTAGGATTTTCTTTAGGCTTATTTGTTGTAGAAGTTCCCTTTTTGGGTGGCATGTTGGCCAAGTATCACTTTTGAACCTTGATTTTGAGGTGGTTCTGCTAGACAATATTTCTTCTATTGTATCTCCCAAGTTTAGTCCCTTCTAGGCATGAAAATTTCTTCTATGTAGTTCTCTGATATTTCTTCTCTGCAATGCCACAGGTCTGATCAAAATTGGATGTACCAAGTGGAATTTATGGTAACTTCCAAACAACTTGTTGATTTTTGGCCTTTCTAGGAGATCTCACTTGTATAGCGTTCCCCGCACAAAATAATTGATATAAAATTCTGAAACTTGTACCCAAAATACTATAGAATGTACACAATCCATTGAAACCAGTCCCACTCAATTTGGATACTCTAGGAAGAATTTATGATTGTTTTACCTGGATTACTGTCTTGAGACTAGTCAACAGGACTTGTCAGATACCCTATCTTACACGGGGTGTATCTACAAATTAAGATGACCCAGAAACTGAACGTTTTACCACAGATACCTTATTAATTTTTGTGAATAGCCTCCAGATTTCAGAGTCTGAAACATTCCACAATGACTCATTTCAGGATGATTCCAGAACCCTATCTTATACAGGATGTATCTCTGAAAGTATAAGTCCTCAGGAGCTGAAATTGTAACCCAAAGTACCTTGATTTGTATACTAAATATTCTCCATGACGTTCCTTATGAAACATTGTAGAAAAAAAGTTATAGCGAAAATTCCAAGGTGTCTCAGATATAGCAGTGAAACCCCAAGACCTTAAGCTCTAATACCATATGTTAAGAACCAAATATCAATATAGCATAGAAAAACCTTAGAAAATGTACTCAACACCTTGAAAAAGAGATAATTTCAGATAATAAGCCTCTTCGAGGGGGGAAACTTCTTTTACCCCACTTAAATGTTCAAGTACAAGATGATTCCAAATGAAAATGTCTCCTTCATATATATAGGAGACTAGGAGGTATAATTACAACTAATGGAATAAAGACGCCATAAATAAAATAACATTACTAATGTAATATGCCCCAATTAAGGGGTAATGAGCCAATATTAGGGCTTAACATTATCTTCTTAGTTGCAAGTTGCATCCCAAACCATTTTGGGGACTCATGGCCAATTCCTCCTTGGGGCATAAAAGACTAATGTAGCAACATTTTTGAGTTTCACGAGATGCTGCAAGTTTTTTTAGGCATGGACTAGGTGACCACATTGTACATCCACTCCTGAGGCATGGTTTCATAAATTGGACCCCTTAATCCAAATGTTTCATTTATTCAAACTGAGAAAAACACTAGTTCTCAAAATCAACAAGTAAAGCAACTTCCAAGGCATGGCACCCGAGAGTGAGGGGTGATCTATTTGAAATCCTATCCCAATAATCCATCAGATTCAATGGTTCCTCAATCCAAGACTCGATTTTTGTTTTATTCCCAGTTGCATGTCACATCCCAAACCATTTCGGGGACTCTTGGCCAATTACTCCTCAGGGATTGAAAGCCTAACGAAGCAACATTTTTGAGTTCCGTGAGATGTTGCAAGATTGTTTAAGCATGGAATAACTTACCAAATTTCCCATCCTTTCCCGAGGCATGGTTTCATAAATCGGACCCCTTAATCCAAATGTTGCATTGCTTCAAACTAAGAAAAACACTAGTTATCGAAATAAATGAGTAAAGAAACCTCTGATGCATTGCACCCAAGAGTGAGGGGTGCTCTAGCTGAAATCCTATGCTAGGAATGCAAAGGAGATGATAGTTTCTCAATATGAGTCTCGGTTTTCGTTATATTCTTAGTTGCAAGTTGCATCCCAAACCATTTCAGGGACTCTTGGCCAATTCCTCCTCAAGGCATAAAAACCTAAACGAGCAGCATTTTTGAGTTTCGTGAGATGTTGCAAGATTGCTTACGCATGGACTAGGTGACCAAATTTTCCATCTTCTCGCGAGGGACAGTTTCATAAATTGGAGCCCTTAATCCAAATGTTTCATTAATTCAAACTAAGAAAAACATTAGTTCTTGAAATCAATGAGTAAAGTGTTAAGAACCAAACATCAATATAGCATAGAAAAACTTCAGGAAAGGTAATCAACGCCTTGAAAAAGAGATAATTTCAGATAATAAGCCTCTTCGAGGGGGCAACCTCCTTTTACCCCACTTAAATGTTCAAGTACAA
>ML790132.1:19712-38554 GCA_009831015.1 Picea engelmannii | reverse complement strand
TAATGGCCTAAAGCCGACATAAATAAAATAACATTACTAATCTAAATCACAACTAATGGCCTAAAGCCGACATAAATAAAATAGCATTACTAATCTAATATGCCCCAATTAAGTGGTAATGAGCCAATATTAGGTCTTAACATAAAGAAACTTTCGAGGCATGGCACATAGGAGTGAGGGGTGATCTAGATGAAATCCTATCCCAGTAATCCATCAAAGTCGATGGTTCCTCAATCTAAGTCTAGATTTTCATTTTATGCCCAGTTGCAAGTCACATCCCAAACCATTTTGGGGAATCTTGGCCAATTCCTCCTCAGGGCATAAAATCCTAATGGAGAAACATTTTCTAGTTTCATCAGATGTTGCAAGCGTTTTTAGGCATCGACTAGGTAAATAGATTTTCCATCTGCTCGTAAGGCATGGTTTCATAATTTAGACCCCTAAATCCAAATGTTGCATTACTTCTTACTAAGAAAAACCCTAGTTCTCCAAATCAATGAAAAAAACAACTTTCGAGGCATGGGACCCTAGAGCGAGGGGTGCTCTAGCTGAAATCCTATCCCAGAAATCCAATAGAGATGATGGTTTCTCTATACAAGTCTCAGTTTTCTTTATATTCCCAGTTGCAAGTCACATGCCAAACCATTTCTGGGACTCTTGGCCAATTCATCTTCACGGCATAAAAACCTGACAAAGAAGAATTTTTTATTTCTATGAGATGTTGCAAACTTGTTTATGCATGGACTAGGTGACCAAATTGTCCATCCTCTCTCGAGGCATGGTATCATGAATTGGACCCCTAAATCCAAATGTTGCATTTCTTCAAATTGAGAAAAACCCTAGTTCTCGAAATCAATGAGTAAAGCAACTTATGAGGCATGACACCCGGGAGTGAGGGTGATCTAGCTCACATCTTATGCCAGGAATCCAACGGAGATGATGGTTCCTCAATACGAGTCTTAGTTTTCATTATATGTAGAGTTGCAAATTGCATCCCAAACAGTTTTAGGGACTCTTGGCCAATTCCTCCTCAGGGCATAAACACCTAACGATGCATCATTTTTTAGTTTTGCGAGTTGCTGCAAGCTTGTTTAGGCATGGACTAGGTAACCACATTATATATCCGATCATGAGGCATGGTACCCATGAGTGATGGGTGCTCTAGCTTCAAGGCATGAAAAGGAAATGCATGACATAGCATGACAAGGCAATGTATGATATGAAAAGGCATGTTATGTAAATACAAGTCATGGAAAGTGAATGCAAGGCATGGTATGGAGGGGCATGGCATGGAAAAGATTACCATATGATATGAAGGAATGGCATGGCATGGAATGGAAAGGCAAGGCATGACATGTCATGGAAATGCATGGCATGGAATGGAAACACATGGAAAGTAAATGTATGCAAAGGAAGGCCATGTCATGGCATGGCAAAGTATGGCAACGTACGGAAAGACAAGGCTAGGAATTACAAGGTATGGCATGGAGGGGCATGTGGCATGGAAAGGGATACCATACGATAGAAAAACATGGCATGAAATGGAATGGCAAGGCAAGGCATGGCATGGTAAGGCAAGGCATGTCATTGTATGGAAAGGCAAGGCATGGAAAGACAAGGAATGCAGAGGTAAGGAATGGAATGGAATGGAAAGGGAAGGCAATGCATGGCATGAAGAGACAAGGAAATGAAAGGTATGGCATGGAAAGGCATGAAAAGGAAATGAATGACTTGGCATTGCATGGAAAGGCAAGGAATGATATGTAAATGCATGGCATAGAAAGACAAGTCATGGAAAGTGAATGCAAGGAATGGTATGGAGAGGCATGGAAAGGAAAAGCATACCATACGATAGCAAGGCATGGCATGGAACAATAAGGCATGGAATGGAATGGCAAGGAAAGGCATGCAAAAGGAAATGCATGTCATGGCATGGAAATTCCAGACAATGCATGGCATGACAAGGGAAGGAAATGCATGGCATGACAAGGCAAGGGATGGCATGGAAAGACATGCAAAGGAAAGGCATGACATGGCATGGCATGGCGAGGAAAGGGATGGAAAGACAAGGCATGGCATGGCATCGTCAATCAAGGAAATGCATGGCAAGGAAAGGAAATGCAAGGCATGTAATTGCAAGTATTGAAAAGGAAAGGCATGGAAATACATGGAATGGCATGGCAAGGAAAGGAAAGGCAATACACCTTGACACCTTTTATTACATTTTTTTCATAATTTTCAACCCTTTATGGATTTTTCTTTGGAAGGATTGACATTTGGATGTGGTGTAGATGAATGGGTATCGAGAGCATATTCAAAATTACCTATAAACTAGTTAATTCTCAAAGGACCTTTGAAGCATATTACAATGGGCCAAAATGTCCTAGAAAAATATTCATTTGTGAAATATAACAGAAGAAGACATATAGACCAATTAATTCTCAAAGGATTTTAATAGGAAAACATAAATACATAGAACAAATGGAGAGGGTTGGCACTTAAGGTTATGTAATAGAATTTACAATTGATAGTTAAAATGTATAACACATTTTTTTATGATCTTTACTAACGTTTATTGGAATTGTTGCATGCTTTACAACACTGGAATGACTTCTTATTTGTAACTTATTTGAAATTTTATTATGGTATGTGCACTTTGATATGGTGTAATATGATTATGGTTTCATTTCATATGTTGTAATATTAGAAATATAACACAAAATTTACACATTTCATGAAAAAAATAATAACTTTTCATTTTGAATGATCTTTATTGCATAACACGTGTCTTCTAGAAGATCCAGTTGATCCTCATGAGATAGATCCAAATTATAATGGGTTTGATATAGACACAAGAGATGATTATGATGATGAGGAAAATGAAAAAAACACTCTGAATGACGAGGATGATGACCACATTGATGATGATCAAGATAATGATGATGACCTAGTTGCTGGTAGTAGCCAGTGACATTGATCTTATAGACTTTGTTATAACCCTATGTTTCATAGGATCAACTGGTGACTAGAAATTTTACCTCTAGTTGTATTTGTATTGTAAATAATGTTCCATTCTACAAATGATTTACAGAAAGAAAAAGAAAAGAAAAGAATAAAAGAAAAATAAAAGAATAAAAGAAAAGAAAAAGAATAAAAGAGGATATGAAAAGAAAAATGATAAAACCCCATGCAATAAGAATGGATCAATTCATACAGTCTAAACATGGCCAAGTCCTTTTAATTTATGTTGATAGGATTAGTGAATAAAACTTGGCTAAACAGTTTAATCTTAGCCAAGGTAGATAGGTTAGTGAATAAATTTGATCAAACAATTTAAACTTGATCAAATAGTCCCAGGCTAGAGTAATTCCTTAACCCAAAAGTCTAATCTGGGTTAAATTTGATAGGTGAATAGATTAGGACATAGGTTATTTTTCTTTCCTTTAAATAAAATAGACATGAAGTTGGTTGAATTCTTTGATTTGAGTTAGAAATGTTGTGTTCTAGCCCCTTGGTGACAAAAAATGAAAAATATGAGAACACAAAAACCCATAAAAGGGCACTATCCTAAGATTTTGTGATATAAAGTGATCATCTCTCTATGTTAAAAGGCATGCTTAGATCAACGACAGAGAAAAAGGAACTCAGATCTACGACCGAAATATGATATCGGAACCCCCCAACCATTCTATCTTTAACAGTGAGGGGGGGCGGGGTCTAGGATGGTGGTTTTCCCTGGTGGTTTTAGCCTACTGACTCGTCACCCAATTCCCCAACGGACATACGTTAATCCTCATAATTATATTTTTTCACCATTACCACATTATTCATCTTCCAAACATTGCCATACCACGCCATTCTCCATTCTGCTAAATCGAAATCCGCCATTAACACCTGGTAAACCCAGCTAATAATCCTTTGTTACATGTATCATTCAATTCAATGGTGCCTAAATCCAAATCATCAGAGATCAAAGACAATTCATTCCTCCTGCCTTCCATCGACCTGGATCGGATACCTCTAACTGACAAAGATTACTTGATTGCAGAGCCCAAGTGAGATTTCGACTTCTTCGAATTGCACTTTTGTCTCAGAGATACCTTTCTTGACCAGAGCGATGAGATTGGACTTTGGGAGTCCAATCTCCCACTGTATTTTTTTTCCCAAACACACTATTTCCCCGAGTTCTCCCTCAAGTGCCAAGCACACTATATTCCCAATCAGAGAGCCATTGTTTCATCATATGGAGATACCCTTTTAACCATTACACCTGAAACCATTGACCAGATGATGCAAGTAGCTAGAGATGAATCCCTTTCCCCTTTTACCATTGAAGTTCCAACTGAAATATACCAGAAGTTGTATTTTCCCTAGAGAGCACAAATATTTGATCTTTTCCTCCCCAAGTGTACCCAATTAACCAAGAAAATTCCCCCCAACCATTCCTCCATTTTCTCAGTAAAAGGTAACCAATTCATTTCCTCCCTGCGTTGTCTGCTCAGATATTATTCAGACGAGTGGGTAGATGAACCCATCCTGGGTTTCTTGTCCATTTTCTCCACCAAAGCGAAGGCCACAACCCAGTTCAATTTCATCCAGTTTTTGGCCGATAACATTCATGAGAAACTCTTTAGTTTTTCTACAGAAGGCATGTTCATGTATTCATCAATATTGGTATACATGTTTATATTTTTCCAATCAGACAAGTTTCCTTTCTTCCTGCAGAATCTCGACCAAGATGGTAATTCACAGTCGATCACATCATGGACATCATTACTGAGAAATAACTCATTTGAGTTTAGTTTTAAGCAGTTCATCGACCAGTTTTACCACCCAGTGGTAAGCATGATAAGTGGACAGAAATAACCCAGAATCAAGAGATTCAAAGGATCCTACACCTATGAGACCTTGCTAAAACATGGGATTGGTACCTATACCAGGATCACACAGAGATCATAGTTTACAGATGTGAGCTGGCCCACTACAAGATGCCCAAATACTTGTTTGTGTGTCTTTTAAGAAAAAACAACAACTCGGGATTAGAGGTCAGATTGGATATTTCATCTGCAACAATAGAGATGCAGGGGAAGAAGCCAACAAGCTATTGAAAGAAATGAAGGTCATCCTCAGTTTCTCTTGGCATTATGATCCATGTGGGATTATTGCAGAAACCATATTAACGAATAAAATTTCCCCATATGCTCATGTACCCAAACCAAAAATTGGGCAGTTCATGAACCAGATAGAGTGAGAGGATAACGCCATGATAGAAATAGAACAATAGTCTCCACTTGTCAGTATTTCACAGACCACTAATCCTCAGGTACTAGTAGAAAATAGGCCCAGAAAAGAGGTATCTCCCTCAGTCACTGAAGTCTCAATAGAGGATTTTCAGTTTTATAGAAAAAGGCCCAAGACCAGTCATACACCTGACAGGTCTGGAGAAGAAGAGACTCAGTCCACTACATTAATGGAAGGAGAAAATTCACTATTTTTCTCAGGAAGCCAACAAATAATTTCCACTTCCTTGTCGAAGAAGAAAATTGATACAACATTGACAACCAAATCTTCACAAGAGCCTATAGGACTCAACCTTTTTGAGAAGTATAACTTAATCAAGAAGAAAACTGAGATGTTGAAAAATAGTACCTATGCTTAATTGTGGAAGAATAAATCTATAGCCCAGCATAGGTTGCTCTCTACTTGTGATACAGAGAAGGGGAGAATGCACATGGAATACTTGTAGGAATAGGTGCCTCAACCCAAAACAATTTCTAATTATAAAAGGTCAATGTTTGAGTTTGATGTTGCAGAAGTGCACCCAGTTGATTAGATGGATCTACACAGACAGAATGGAGAAATGATTTTCTCCACCCTGGACAACACCTCCATGACTGCTACAAAGTTGCAGGTTTCCTTGAACAATGTCCAGACTCAACTGAAGCTGGAGAAGGTCTCTTCTTTGGCAAAGGAAAACAAGATAAAATCTATGGAAGAAATGGTACTCAAAATTAGATATGATTCGTCCAATGTCAAAGAAACATAAGAGCTCATCAAAAAGATGAACGCTGACATAGACTCCTTGAGGAAACAATTGAAATTTTTTCTATAGAAGACCCACAGGCTAAAGAAATGGCTGAGACTGAAGGCCATAAAGAGGAAATGTTGAAGTTGATCATGGAGAATAATGCTCAGATCAAGGAGATGGAAGTCGTTTTAGAGAAGTAAGTCAAATAAAAAGAGCAAAGTGTGCCAATGGAAGTCTTTCCACTGAATGTAATCCCTCTCACAGGGATTAGTACAACTACAAAAAATTCAGTAACAAACACGGAAGCATAAAAAAAGTTGGCAAAGTCCATGGAAGACATGTCTCTCCAGGGACAGTAAATCAAAAGACTATAGGATGAGATCAATAACCTCTAGAAATTGAAGTCCACTTTCCAGTCTAGTTACAATACAAAGATGCATACAACACAGAGACTCAAGAAAGAATTGCAAAAGCTATAGAAAGAAACAGTCATGGCCAAAACACTTTCAGAGGCCAAGGAAAATATTTGTATGGACATCTAGAAATCCATGACAGAAATTTGGCCACTTGTACAGATTATGTTCGAGAAAAAAGAACTAATACAGAGAAGCAAGCATGCCATTGTTAAGATCAGAGGAGAACTAGGAGAAAGGCCTACCGAGGAAAATGAAATCATCATATTCTTGAATTCCAAAACAAAAGAGGAGCTAGAGGCCTTGGAGATTGAGGATAGAACATAAACTATCCTTGAGGTCAACAAAGTGTTGACCAAGGAAGGATTAATTCTGCAACTTGAGGAAAGGTCCCAAGCAATGGACATTGGAGTTCAAAGGTTTTTTAGCAAAATGGATTTACTACATAAGAAGGAGATACCAAGGTTACATGTGATCAATGAAAAATTGATTACCCTTTCATACTACAAACAAAAGATCATCACAGCGGCAAAGGATGGTTCTAAGTTTGTAGGGATACAGGGAAACATCATTGGTAAAGCCTTTTTGGAGACTCTACAGTTGGACCTCAACATCCAACATGATATCAAGTACATCTTCATCACCAAGCCCACCTTCGCCAAGTACACAAAGATGGATGAAGTTTACTGAAGGTTACTCAAATTTACCATCCTCGGTCAAGAGAGATGGGATGAACTGTGTTCTTTGATCGAGTAAGAAATGAGGTGTACAATCTGAGTCAGCATATGGAACATTCATAATCAAGTCAAAGATGAATCACCAACCACTTCCTTAGAATCAACATTAAGGATTCAAGGATCATTTAGAATTCCTATCTTTCTGTAAAATGTAATCTAGTTAGTTATCTCCACCATATCCTGATCATTAATGACATGATCAATTGTATTTTTTCTATAAATACTTCAGACTTCGAAGTATTAAGGGTTGATCTTTACGCCCAAGCAAGTTGTAATATGTAAACGTTTTGAAGAGATCTACTAGTAATAAAAAGGACGATTCACGGGATTCCTACATGTTTATGTTGGTGGTGTTTATTTCTCTTTGTTAAATCATTTATCTTACTTTGTTATCATTCTTTTTTCTATCTACGATCCTTTAAAATAAGTCTAAGTGAAAAATTTATCTCGAATACTCTATTTATGGATTTTAATGATCTGAATGTTATTCTTCTGATATTATTATAAAGAAATTCATAAATGCTTATTTATTGTAATTGACTATCTCATTTGTTTCTGTCTTTCCATCACTTTAATTCTAAAAGATCCAACATTTGCATTACCTTTCCTTGCGAAGAAACCATATAAAGTCTGTTTTCGTATCTCAAACCTTAACACAGACCCCATAGCCCAATGGATGCATAAGCCATATTTCATCCATCTTTATTAAAACAAAACAACACACTCTTATCATTTCAACTAGCCTAATATCTAAACTCAAACATATCTAAATCATACAAAGAGATCCCTCTCTAAAACTGGAAGTGCTAGATCCCAGTTTTGAAGTGGTTGGATAAGTTACCTATGCTAAATTTCTTCTACCTACTGACAACCTCTGGGAATTTACAGAGCGTTAACATACTCCATCATTGATCATTGTTGATATATTGTTATGCTGCCTATTTTCATGTTTACTATCATATGTATCATTTTCACCTGCAATACCATGTTATTGAGTTTTATGATTTTGACTTATATCATTTGGACATATATCATCTTAGCTTACGTCGACTATTTCCCATGTATCATTCTGACATGTTATTGATCTACTGTCATATTTGACTTTCACTTGTTGTAGTTATATATGATCATGATCTTCTCAGTATTTAACATATAAGTTGTTTGACATGATCCTTATCTAATATTGGTATATTTGGCTAGTTTTAATTATAGATGACAATCATATTATAATCATTATCTTGTTATTTTATATATATTGTATGTTGTATATTTTATTTAGATGGATATTTAATAAGTATATTGATGTTGTTAGTTTGTATGGATGTCCAATTCCCTAAAAATTCTTTATAAAAGCTATCATATAAAATAATTCAAATGCAATATGACTTACTCTATAATAATATAAGTTTTTTAAGATGCATGATATATTTAACTAATTAAATTGAAATAAAAAAATTTAAATTACTAAATGGAATCTAAAAAGGACAAAACATGAGTTGTTAAAATATAAGAAAAATGTGGCTCTAAAATGGAAGTAAAACTCGACATTAAATTTGAAGGCATACTTGGAGCTATTTCTGGATCTAAGTAGGAAGATAAATTGGTTGCTTAACAACAAGAAAACTGGATGTTAATTAAGAAGAAAATCCCAACACTGAAAGGAAGAAATCCCTAGACCTAAAAAAGAAGAAAAACCAGATGCTAAAAAAAAGCAAACCTTGGAACTAAAAGGAAGCAAACCATGGAGCTAACAAGGAAGAAATTATGGAAGAAAACAAATATGCAATAATGGAAGCACATATTGGAATTAATTTGGAAGCCAAACTAGAATCTATGTTTTACACTACACTAGAAGCAAAACAAGAAGCATGATTGGGAGCTAAACTAGGCGCTAAACCAGGAGATACATGAGGATCTAAACTAGGAGCTAAACTAGGAGCTAAAACATAAGATAAACCAAGATCTAAACCAGGAGCTAAACTAGGTGCTAAACCATGAGATAAACCATGAGCTAAAAGAGGAGCTAACCCAGGAGTTGAACTAGAGATAAACTAGGAGCTAAACCAGGAGCTAAATTAGGCACCACACCTAGAGGTAAACTAGGCGCTAAACTAGGAGCTAAATTAGGCACCATACATGGAGCTAAACTAGGCGTTGAACTAGGAGATAAACCAGGAGCTAAACTAGGTGCTAAACCAAGAGCTAAACTAGGAGCTACACTTGGAGATGACCTAGGCACTAAACCAAGAGCTAAATTAGGTGCCACACCTGGAGATAAACTAGCTTCTAAACTAGGAGATAAACCAAGAGATATTTTGGGCGTTATTTAGGGAGATATATCTCAGTTTAGGCACTAAATTAGGAGAAAAATTGGGCTCTAAATAGGGAGCTAAACTGGGCGCTAAAAATGGATCGAAACTAGGCGCTAAAGAGGGATAAAACCCTGGTGCTAAAGAGGGAGCTAAATTGGGCGCTAAATATGGCGCCCAAGTGAACATGTCGTTTAGCGCTGGGTTTTGCACCATCCCATCAGCCCAATTCATGTCCTCAAATGCACTAAAATTCAATGCTAAACTAGGCTCTAATGGCTTATTTTTTTGTAGTGTCCTCTTCGCCTATAGATTCATCATCTTCCTGAAGTTTGAAATCTTTCTCTTGGATTGTATATTCATCATGATCTTGCACTACTACAAGTCCTGTGAATACAATCTTTGGGACCTACTCTACATTCACCTTCTCTTCTTATTTTTATTTTCTTCTCCAAACCTTTGTGTATCTTACATCAATGTTTTCCTTCGTGGAAGACTCCATTACGCTTCTACAGTTCGCTTCTACAGTTCTGAGCCATGTGTCCATATTTGTGGAAATTGTAACATTCAATATTTTGGGGGGGCACATAATATTCTCTTTCTTTAACATTTATTCCATATGCTCTGCAATCCACAACTTTAATTCCAAATTTATTACATGTAAAATAGTGACCCAAAAAGATACTTTGATACCTAGAACAAAGTGATCCTCTTTGTGATATACTCCTTATGAATTCATGCCTTATCCTATCATAGTATTCTCCTATGTTTTTTCCTTCTCTATGATTAAATCTTATTTGATACCTGATGGTATAATATCTTCTCGGAAATACATTTCTTCTGTATTCATTCCTCTCCATTGATGATTGCTGATATTTTGTTCCTCTGATTGGATGATCTTCTTCCATTACCTCAATATTCTTCTTTGAAGGCCTGGAACCTCTTATGACTTCTACATAATTCTTTTGTTCTTCTTTTTTCATCATGGATATTGAACCATGGTGATTGAACCTTTCTCAAAATGCTTAGTGTACCAAGATCTGCTCTTTCTTCTAGGGATGAAATCTTAGGATCAAATATCAATAGAAGAGACCTTAGTATCTTTTGGAAAATGATTGGTTATTTAAATTCTTGTCCCAATCCTTTAATAGCATTTACTATTTCATCAACTCACAGAAATTAAGCTGCAACATCTTCATCTTCCTTCATTTTCAACTGTTCAAATTGACCTCTATAAGTTTTAATAATGTCCCCTTTGACTTTGGCATCTCCTTCATATATATTATGAAGTTTGTACCACATATCCTTGGCAGAATAAAATTGCATAAACTTGACATATATTGAACTAGCTAGGATCCTTAGAATAACATTCATATCCATTGAATTGTTTTCAATGAGTTTCTTTCCATATTTATCTACCAGGGGAGTGGCAGGTGCCATGTATCCATATACTATTGTTTTCCATACATCAAATCCTTATGCTTGTATAAAAGTTTTCATTCTTCTTCTCCAGAAGGAATAGTTTTGTTGATCAAACATTGGTGATCCATTTTTAGTGCACTCCATGAACTTCCTTCGAGTGGTTAGACTGTTTCTTGAAGGAACCTTCTTTGATACCAATTGTTGGAATACTAAGAGTAGGGGTGAATCGGTTTTCAAAAATAATTACCACTTTTAATTATAACATGTAAACATTAATGTTATCAATAATATATCATTTATGATTAAATTCAATATATCATGAGAATTTCCAATCAACAACATATAACAAATAACCATAGATACACAGTACACCATAATTTACATGGAAACCCAATTGGGATAAAACAACAAAATTATTTCTTATATATCAAATATTACATTCATAGGAAGTACCAAATTCCAAATTCTCCAACACCAACTTGAAGGAGGCTCCAACCTAAAGGAAGAGACAACTCTCTGGATTATCTAGGTACAAATAGAAGGAGGCTCCAACCCCTTAGTTCATAGGCTCCAACCTGAAGGAAGTTATGACTCCCTGTGTTCTATGACTCCAATTGGAAGGAGGCTATGATCCCCTGATTTACAGGCTCCAACCTAAAGGAAGCTCCAACTCCTTGTATACTCTAGCTCCAAAAGGAATGAGGCTATGAACCCCTTTCCTTGTCCCATCCTGCCACCCTGAAATATAAGTGTATACTCAACTAGTTGCTACCACTGATACTGGCACTGCGACTATCATTGATACATCAACCTTTCATTGTCAATTTGTCACTAATATACCATCATCAAACTGTCACTATCACTAATACTCAAAATCAACAAAGCCAAATCCACTCACATAGATCATAAGCCAAGATCATTAGAGGAAATCTCTCAACCAGATTCCCAACATCACCAAAAAAATCCTTTAGTCATGTGCCAAATATGTACCAAGCATGTACCAAGATCATCAAGAAGTGCCTCAAAATGTATCATACCATTATCATGGTATGTATCTCAACCATGTAACAAAACATAAATGATATGCATCCAACCATATACCTCAAGCATGTGATATATCCATAAACCATGTACCGAAACCTATACCATAACATACATCAACCATGTCCCAAAACCTATACCATATCATGCATCAATTATGTACCAAACACCTGTACCATATCACCAATGTACCAAGATATGTCTCAAACATGTAAACATATACCAAAGTGTATCTCAAACCATGTGCCCAACATCCAAGATGATCCTCAAACCATGTGCCAAAATATATGCCATAAACCATGTACCATGATATGTACTTAAACCATACATCATATCACTCATAATATGTATCAACCATTCCATAAACCATGTACCATAAGATAACATCAACTCAACCAAGTACCAAAATATGTTCCTCATAGATATTCTATAACATCCAAGATAATATAACAAGTGTATGCCTCAACCATGTGTCAAAAATCCTCCAAGACATGCCTTAATCATGTACCAAACCATCCATCATACAAGCATTAAACAAACACATAAAAGACATACCTTTATTCATGAAGAAAACCTAAACATTATCATTTCATACCAACAGACAAGCCTAGTGCATATCATTTTCAACAATTATAAGTTAGAATATTCATTGAATTTTCCTCATCCTTGTTGGACAAAGAGCAGTAATCTGGTGGGGCCTCATGAGAAGAATGTCATAAAACCCACGAAGGTTCCTCATGGGACACCAGTATCTTGAGTTGTGGAGGTCAACTAAATTAGGGTTTTTCATAAACCCTTCGCTCTCCTTTGAAATTATAAGACCTTCACCTTCACACTCCTTTACTTCCTCAAATTCATCGCATCAGATTCATCAACATATTACTTTCTCACTTGATAGATATTCAATAAACTTCTATGTGTACAAATTAAAGGATTATTGAAGTGGATCTATACTCTACCAAGTGTTATAACCCTAATTTTCACTAGACATGCATACTTAGCAACATGCCATCTTACTTACTATTTTTTCCAAGCCAAGACTGAATAGCTCTTCTTAAAAACCAAATTTTTGAAGATGTTCACACCCTACACCACTACTTCCCGTGTATGTATGCTAGTTGCACCATTACTACATGTGTATGTACGCTAGTTGCACCATTACAACCCGCGTATACCCACAAAATTTGAAAAAATAAAAATTTGCAAGGGAATACAGGCTTTTGGGTAGTTTCCTAACCAATTGACCACCCATATCCCGTCACCCAACTGAATAAATATCTTTTTGGCATATAAAAGAAGGTGTTGGGGTCCAATTCTAAGGAGAAGCATGAAAGTAGAGAAACTCTACCTATTTCCTAATTCCCCCCTTGCCCCAAGAATTTGCAGCCACATTGTGAGTTTGAGCCAAAATTCCCCATTCTTTTCATTTTTCCTCATCCATAAACCTATGCCTATTCTCTAGAGAGAAGTGTGAGAGAATAAGGATACGTGGAAGCAGTTGGAGCTGGGTGAAGAGGAGCCTAGGACTGGGTTCGAGGAGTAGTCGTCGATCTCATTTTGTAAGTGACATTATGAGATTAATATAAAGAAGTACTTTTGTCGTCCCACCATATGATGTGTTTTATCTCTATGTATGATTTACATTTTGTTATGACATATAACCCATTAATCCATATATAGAATGCTTGTTTGCAGTTTCTTGTTTGTCTTTTGGTGAATGCAAGTCATCCTTGGGAGAAGATTTGCAGTCGAGAAGCAACTGAATGCATTGGGATCGACATCGAACATGGATTTCAAGGTAAGACTACCGGATCCCTATACTTTGTACTTTATATATGAATGTGGGGTGTTGTCGGGATAGTGGTTAAAAGTAGGAGACTTTAGATGATTATCTTTTCTTGCACTTTAGAAGCCTAGTGTAGTCCGTAGGGGGGTTTTACCACTATATCACCAGGTGACTTATTTCCTTAATTGAGGTAGGAGCATCTCTCTATGCCAGCCATGCACCAGCCAACCAGCTCACATCAGCGCAAGCATTCAATGAAGAGAAGAGGCGCCATCCCTCTCACATTTTAAAATTTGAATGTAAATGTAATTAAATGCATGTAAAGTCATTGAGCCATGAAGCCGCTCCTTTGTGCAATAAAATATGTAGGTAGCTTTAATGGTTGTAAGGCTGAAATCTAGCTCTGATTCGGACTAGACAACCATTTATTGGTAATTCAATGTAGATTGAATAGGTAGGTGAGGATGGAGGGAAGAGCTCGAAGAGCCCCTCATGTAAAAGACCTTTTTCGATCTCATTTTGAGTAATTTGGTAGATAGAGAGGGAGAATAGAGAATATGAGTAAGAAGAGAAGAGAGAAGGAGTCGAGACTTTGTTACAGCCTGTGCTCAGAACACCTTGTAAATAGCCATTTTCATGTTAATACAAAGAGACAGTTTCCTGTATGATTCTGTGTGTGCTTATGTGTTGAATGGATGTCTATGTGTGTTCATTATATGCTGTGAATGTATGGTTAGGTATGCATTTGCAGGGACAGATAGGTTCTGCTATATGAGGAGTTGTTTGATTTCAGGTTTAGGGGATCTTTGAGGCTTCATGCCAAGAGCGCATGACAGAACATTGTGGATTATGATAGCCAGTGCTTAGAGAGAACTTCCAATTCTGTGGAATTTGGACAAAGACGTGCCAAGAGGGAATACCACCCGAATTCATTGACTCAGAGGAGGATCTCAAGGTCACTGAACACCTTGAAGGAAAGTCTGTGTAGAGGAAGACACAGTAGAAGACAGAATCTTTGAGGAGTTATGTAGAGCTCTTCCAAGAGGGGATTGAGTAGGTGCATAGAGTGCATAGAGGAACTCTTTTGAGTTTAGCAGGAAGATAGAATCACTGAGGGTTCTATAGAGCTCTTCCAGGAGGGCATTGAGCATGGGCACAAAGTACTGAGGAGGAACTTTGTTGTGAGTTCATAGAGGAAAAAAATCACTGAGGATTTTGGACACTCTGCCAGGAGGGCATTGAGTAGGTGCCAGAGCTCACAGAGAGAACTCTTTGAGTTCAAAGACAGAGAAGAGTCGAAGGAGGGATCTTCATAGGGTTGTTGAACACCCTGCAGACTCAGCAAGAAGTCTTCTTTAGCAAAGGAGTGTTAGGAGGGAATCAGATTCTCCATCTGGAAGAAAAGGAAAAAGGATTAATTCCTTAGAGGTCGAAGCTACAGGAAAATCTCAGGAGGAGTAGTGATTTTACGCACAGGTCATAGATGAAAAGATCGCAGAGGCCAAAAGAGGGAACTCTTTGGAGAGTTTAAAAATCCTGAAGCTCAAGAGGGACAACGTCTTCGAATACACGGTCGAGACCTTTTGAAGGGTTGAAGAGATCACAGAGGAAAGAAGAAAAGGTCGAGGCCTTTATCATTTGGGAAATATTCCAAAGTTCAGGAAGAAGGTGCATGCTCAACAGGAGGGGCATAGCTGTCGTCAGATCAACCGAGAACATATGGATCATGGATTCATGTCCAGGCAGCATATGAAGGGTGTAGCAGAAGAACAGTTCTGAGCCGTCTGATCTGGGCACATGGACCGATAGCCATTGGATCTTTGGAAAACTGCAGGAGGTTTAAATCCTCACGTGTAGAGCAGAGAATCCGAAAAGTCCTGACAGGGTAGAGGTATTGAGATTTCAGACTTCGGGAACTCGGAGGTTCATAGGATGAAGGACCGGGAGATTAGAACTCATGGGTCCCAAATTCCCAAAGATATCTGAGCCATCCATCTGAGGAGGACACGTGTCGTGAGATCCTTTCCTATCGGGGATTCGGACATCAGAAAGCAGAGTAGGGAGAGTCTTTCAACTTCACAACTGGAAAAGTCCCGAAAGTGATCAGAACCGTCCAGGGAGAGGACATGTGGCAGTAGGAGGGTACTTCAGTACTTCAGGTACCAAAAGTATAAAGGTCAGCGAAGGCTTAGTGCAACGAGATTTGCAAAATTCTGAAACGCGAAGTCTCGAAAACGTTCAAAAGAGCATTGCCAGGTCGTGAGGGTGAAGGCCAAGATTTCAGCATACCGACCATCAGGATTTTTGAAATCCCGTGGATGAGAGATCTGGGCTCTTGTGAAGGAAAACTCTGAAATGATCAGGGTCGCTGATTCGAGGAGTGGATCATGACTGTTGATCTCGGCTAGGAGTGAAAAAAGGTCGTATTGTCACATCGACATTTCAGATACCAGAAGTGTGAGAGAGAAAGGGCAGAGGAAGCCTTGCAATGGGAAAGCCTGAAATATGAAAGTCCAAAAGAGTTGGAGGAAACCAGCATTTTGGCATATCGAAGTTCAGAACTTCGGGGGTTCCGAATACAAGGAATCCGGGGTTTTCAGCAGCTGAAACTCCGAAATCACAAAAAGTGAAGAACCGGGGGAAGGTATTTCAGGATACCAGAATTCGACATTTTGGGAATCCTGAAGACCAAGAGAGCCAAGCATTTCAGTATTGGAAAACTTGAAATCGTGATAGGAGGAGAAAGCCGAGAAACAAGGAATTTCGGCATTTCGAAAATCGACTTTTCAGGAGTCCAGAGGACAGGAGGCCAGCGTTTTTGTGTCAAGAAAACCCCGAAAGGAACTACGATCATATGGGAAGTGGTCACATGGACTAAGATCTAGCCCAAGGGCTAATTACTATGAGCGCCATTTCAGCATTTCGGTATTTCGGAGATCGAGAGATTGAGGAGTCAAGGACTCTCGACATGAGGACTTGCGAAGTTCCGAAAACCGAAATTACTTTTCGGGAAAAGACCGAAGGTCATATTCGGTGACCGTGGGAAGGAGAAGCTCGCACTTGACGCATGTTTGTGTAGGTGCGGTTTTCAGGGAAAGGACCTGTGGATCGAAATTTGAGGTCCTAATAGGGATCTGAAAGAGCCGCTTCGGCTCAAGGGGAATTTGAACGATCCTTAGACTAGGAGGTCGTGTAGAACCTGCTGAGGCAGGGGGTGCTGCGCCATCATTAACTTTATGGCCAACTTGTAATTTCTTTTTATAACCACTTTACCCTTTAATTAATGACTTGTAACATTTTTTGGAATAATTTAAGGGATTCTTAACCATTCTTCGGGGATCTCAACTTCAAGAGTGCATAAATCATCATCCTTGAGGAACTAAGTGGCATACCACCTACCCTTGGAAACAACATGATGAGGTTTATCCATCTATGAGAGTTTTTCATATACTTGTAATGTTATTTAACCTCATTTTCCTCATTCAACTTTATGTCTCATGACCACACGTTTGGGTTTCTTATATAATTATTTAAAGTATCTTCCTATGAAGGCGATGCTTAAAGATACACCATATGGGGGCCACTTTGGAGACTTATTCAATTGTACCTATTACTTCTATATTCTTCCAAACTTTCTTTGGGGATTATTCTAGGGTTGACCAGGGTTGACATCAATGACAACCAAGTATCCAACATTCTCAGCATAGATTGACCCGAAGGATCATAATCTCTTCTATATTAATGAATACATTGATATGTGGATTAGCACCCTATTTTTACATTATCTCTATTTAAATAGCATGGAGGGTCATTTATTGATGATCAATTGTGAGAAAATATTTGTAATATTTTTTTCTTTTGCATTGATAAATTGTCTCAAATGGCCATGTTGATTGGAGTTGTGGATGTTTCCCCACATGGGTTTTACCATGTAAAAACATTAGTGTGTTGATCTTTGATCTAGTTGCGTGAGTGGTTACTAAAGTTTTTTGTCCTCTGTTGGAATAACTGTGTTTTCAAACATGGTATCATAGTGCATTTGAAAACCCTCTCCTATTCTAGATCGATATCTTGAAGTCGTGTTTCTACATCTCTGGTTTCTACTATTTGTGTACATTTCTAGGCCAGGAGCATTGTTCCATTGTGTCCATAGAACTCATTTAAGTTAGGAACATTTTTTGTTTCACTTGCAAAGGTTTATGCTTTCCCATTATACGACCATTTCAGTTAGATCCAGAGGTATAAATCCTTACGCCCTTTTTAAATTTTTATAAAGATAATATTTTGTTTTTATGCTTTTTATTTCTAGGTTGCTACTCTTTCCGATTTGCGTATGCTCTTTTCTCTGCACTCTGTGTGATATCGAAAAATCAGAAACAAAGAAGAAAGTGTTTTATTATCTACATATTCTCTTTTTCATGCACTCTATGTGATCTTGGTAAATTAGAAACAGAGAGAAAATTTGCATTTTTCGAGTAAGATAACCAAGATCTAACCCCTTGTTGTCGAAAACAATTTTTTTTTTTGTGTGTGTGAACACACGAAAACATATTTTTTTCTATCATACACTTCAAGGACATCTTCAACAACAACAACAACCTTCAAGGCCATCTTCAACAACAAAAACAACAACAACAACAACAACAACCCCCATCCTCCTTAAGATTATAATGTGTTTTGCACTAGGTCACTTGGTTGAAAGTTGTTTTATTAAGTAAGAGGTCTTGAATTCAAGTCTCTTTTTTGTTTTGTTTTTTAAAAGTTTCATGCATTCATTGTAAAGTGCATTTAATTTAATTTATAAAAGTTAAATACTATAATTAGTTTTAATACTCTTTCTAGTTACTCTTTTTTGCATGCAACATTAGTTTACAAAGTAACTTCATTGTAAAAGTGATTTTCACTTATTCTATAAAAGTGGGTCACTTCATAAGTAACTTGTTTGTAAAAGTGTTCTGATAGGAAAATTTAGATAAGATGGAGTATCACCATGTGGACTAAATTTTATTTTGCATGTGGCTCTTTGGTTACTATTTATGCCTTTTTTTCAATAGGACATAATTTTGACATTTGAAGTCCGTATTCGGTGTCGTTTTTTTTAAGTAG
>ML790132.1:0-19612 GCA_009831015.1 Picea engelmannii | reverse complement strand
GGCACATTATGGAGATCAAAGAATTGCTCCATCTGAAGTATCCATGTGATTGGGTCCTTGCCATCAAACTTCCTCATATCAATCTTAGGAACATGGTTCGTCTTCAAACCAAAGTTGGAGTTTCTCCATTCTTGATTCACCTTTCTTGTGTCCTCATCATGGATTTCATGTGATGCATTTTCACTTTTGGGTGTCTTCTCTATTACGAAATTTCTCAATACTTCCATGATATCCCCTTTTAAGCCATCCATCTTAGTATCCAACTTAGCTTTCATTGAATCCATCAACTTAGCTTCCATTGAATCCATCTTAGTATCCAACTTAGCTTCCATTAAATCCATCTTAGTATCCAACTTAGCTTCCATTGAATCCAACTTATTTTGTAGTTCATTTATGTCCCTACGCATTTTTTCACCTTCATCAAGAGTCCAATTAGGATTTTATGGAGGCTTATTTGGTGTAGAAGGTCCCTTTTTTGGTGGCATGTTGGCCAAATATCACTTTTGAATCTTGATTTTGAGGCGGTTCTGCTAGACAATATTTATTCTATTCTATCTCCCAAGTTTCGGCCCTTCTAGGTATGAAACTTTCTTTTAGGTAGTTCTCTGATATTTCTTCTTTGCAATGCCACAGTTCTGATCAAAATTGGATGTGCCAAGTGGAATTTACTGTAACTTCCTCACAGCTTCCCGATTTTTGGCCTTTCCAGGAGATCTCACTTGTATAGCATGCCCCGCACAAAATAATTGATATAAAATTCTGAAACTTGCACCCAAAATACTACCGACTGTCCACGGTCCAATGCAACAAGTCCCATGTAATTTGGATACTCTAGAAATAAGTTATGATTGTTTTACCTAGAACAACTTCTTGAGACTAGTCAATAGGACTAGCCAGATACCCTATCTTACACAAGGTGTATCTATAAATTTATGATGATCCAAAAGCTAAACCTTTTACCAAAGATACCTTACTAAATTTTATAAATTCCCTCTGGAGGTTAGGGTCTGAAACATTACAGAAATTTTTTTATAGCAACAATTCCTCAATGAATCATTTCAAGATGATTCCAAAACTCTATCTTGTACAGGCTGTATCTACACAAGTATAAGGCCTCAGGAGCTGAATTTTGAGCCCAACATAGCTTGATCCGTCTACTAAATATCCTCCAAGCCATTCCTTCTGAAACGTTGTAGAAAAAAAGTTATATAAAAAATTCCACGGTGTCTGAGATGTAGCAGCGAAACCCCAAGACCTTGAGCTCTGAAACCATATGTCAAGAACCAAACATCAATATAGCATAGAAAAACCTTAGGAAAAGTCTCAACACCTTGAAAAAGAGATAATTTCGGATAATAAGCCTCTTCAAGGGGGCAACCTCCTTTTACCCCACTTAAATTTTGAGGTACAAGATGATTCAAAATGAAATTGTCTCCTTGGTATATATAGGAGACTAGGAGGTATAATTACAACTAATGGCCTAAAGCCGACATAAATAAAATAACATTACTAATATAATATGCCCCAATTAAGGGGTAATGAACCAATATTAGGGCTTAACAAAAACTGCAAAAGGTTGTTGCACTTTCAACAACAGAGGCAAAGTATGTTGCTACTACAGAGGCTAGTAAAGAGATGATTTGGTTACAGAGGTTTATGGAGGAATTGGGAAAGAAGAAAGAGAATAACAGGTTGTACTGTGACAGTGAGAGTTCCATTGATCTTGCAAAGAACTCAAACTTCCATTCAAAGACTAAGCATATACAGTTGAGGTACCACTTCATACGATCCATCATGGAAGATGGGAATTTGAAGTTGGAAAAGATACACACTAGCCAGAATCACGCAGACATGTTAACAAAGGGAGTAACCAGGGAGAAGATGAGTTCCTGCTCAGTTTCAGTTGGTCTTCAAGAATGAATATGAAGATGAAAAATTTTCCAGGTCCAACAAGGTTCAGAGTCCAGCATATACAACAGTGATGGAGTTGTTGAGATCAGTCTCCAAGAGGGAGATTGTTGGTTGTGGAGCCTGATTATATTCCTGATCCAAAGGTATTTTACTTTCAACCATGTTTATACCTCATGAAGTATTTACACCCCAGAAGTATGTACACTCTTCCACGCGGGGGAGTGCAGAGGGGGGCTACCCTTTCCCCTGAAGGAAAAATTGTCTTGTAAATCTATATTGTAATTTCATTGTAAATCTGGACCGTTCATTATAAGGTCACATATCTAATGACAGAGGTTATGTTAGGGTTTTTTTCCCTAGAAGGAAACCCTCTTTTATGAGGGAAATGTATTGCGGCTATGGTTGATGGCAAATATTGTATTCTGAGAGAGGAGACTGTGAGAGAAAGAAGAGGAAGTTTCAACGTGTTTTGTTGTAGGTTGTATCCCTTCATTTGCTGGATAATAATAAAGGAAGGACCTAGCAATTTCTCTAATGGATGTAACCCACACTGGGTGAACCATGTAAATCGGTGTCTCTATTGTATTGTGTATCTTTTGTGTTTTGTTTCCGAATTTGTTTTATTTTATTGCTCCATGGTCTTGTTTTTCTAAAAGTAAGATTTTATCGATGTTGGTGGAATGGTTAGGCTCATAATGTGTGATTTGGTTGATTATGACGATTTTCTCATTGTGGGGTAACATCATCGTTCGAAACATAGAATAAGCCACTACCTTCATAGTGTACATGTAGCTACATCCAAACAAGATATTGTAATCGAGTGGGGCATTGATAAACTCAATGCCGATGAGGATGGTTTTGCCTCCGAATTCGATGGGGACATTTTGAAAGAGCCCTTCAGGGTAGGATGGTTGACCATCATAGGCTCTTAATGTGATGGAAGATGGTATAATATCAGGGGAGACAAGTTTCTACCATACAGTTTTTGACATGATTCATGTGGATGCACCTTCATCAATGATACATCAATGAACTGTGATGTTTCGAATATTGACTGGTATCTGGAAAGCTACCAGAGTGGGGAGACGAGGTTCTCCACTATCTAGATCAAATGTGATGAGTCTAGTATTAGCTAGGTCGACTACCCCCAAGGAAAAAAGTAAGGATTTCCATTGAGTTGGACAAGTTTGGAGTACCTACAATACAGACATGGCTGCAGGAGACTGTGCCAAGTCATCGACTAGACTGTAATTGTGTGATGCGCTATCCTGAGGGTTGTTAACATTTTTTCACAACAGAATGTGAGGGATATCAATGGGGGGTTTAGTGTTAGGGAATGGAATCATCAAGGGTTGTCCAACTGTAGCTGGATCTTCTTCCGAAGTGGTGGGAGTAGATTCATGGGGTACATTGTATTGATGAATGCGTGTTTGCAGAAGAATTTCTTCTTCACTAGTGAGGAGGATATTGCGATCCATTGGATTTCTAGGGTGGATGGGCCCTGGGTTTTGATACTGTCCCATTTGTGGTGTGGTGGGATTTACATCATGTTGGGTATTCTTCACACCTTGGAGTGGAATAGGGTTTTACAACACGGATGGGGGTGGTTGTTGCAAATATTGTTGTGGGGTTAGCTAAGGGGCAAGCAGTGCTGGAGGACGTGGCATGTTCATGGATTCTTTCATCCATTTAAAGTCAAAAATTTGGGGGAAATGGTGGGTATAATTTCCATGCTCACCGCAAAGAGCACAAGGGAAGTTCATTTGTAGGTTATTTTTTTTGTTCCTTTCATGGCATTTTTTGTTATTGTCCCCTTGAGGGTTATGGCTTCCCCCAATAGGTTGGTTTTGTTGGGGGTTATTTCCCCCTAGTCCCGGGTTATTATTGTTTCATCTTTTCCCTTTCTTCTTGGAATTATTTGACTGATGGGACATATTTTCCATATTCAACTGTTCAAAAGTATGAAGCTATTGAATGGGAGAGGGCTGAAAAAAGTTAATGTTGGTGTGTGGTTGTCCATGTGGAGGAGCAACTGGATGTGGAGGACCAAGAAATGGGAAATATGAATTTTTTTTTGGCAATGATCCATAGGGTGCATAGGAAGTTGAAGTGATTTCACTAGGGCCTAGGTTATATGCTGAGGTAGAAGGGGAACCTGAACTTGGTTGACAATTCTGGCACATTATGGATGCCAACGAGGGTCCACTCATGGGTGGAGGGGGAGCAATGGGGTATGGTTGTTGGTAAAGGGTGGGAGGGAAATAATATGTCCCTCCATATGGTTGTGTATATTGGGGTGCACCATACATAGGTGGTGTTTGGATGTACAGGTTGTGTTGTGTCATGGTACCAATCAACCCATCCATAGCATGAGATATGCCAGGTTTTCCTATCCAAATGGTACGGGTCTTGTTGCATCAGGTAATATTATGTATAAGTAACCTGACTAAGCATAAATGAGGTCAAATTGTTGAGCCTTGATGGTGTCTTCCTCTTCGGATTGGGGGAAGGTGGATTCCACATATTTGGAAAGGATATAGATGAGTGATTTTAGAAACCAATCAAAATGTTGTTCTTTGGTGGTTTCTGCATTACATAAACTATGTTGTTGACGCCATTCGTGAATGTGGTTGACAATATGCATAGATGAGGTTTGTTTTCAATCAGATATCAGTTCTAAACCGGTATCATGATGAACCGGTAGTTGAAAAAAGGAAAAAAGGATTTGGCCAAGGATTCAAAAGTCACGAGGGACCCTGACTTTTCATCCACATACCATTTGTTTGATGGACTAGTGAGTGTTCATTGAAATAACCTTAAATGGATGGAGTCATCCATGATGTTGATTGAAGAGAACCATAGGTGGAAGGTCATGACATGGTTGACGAGATCTTCCCTTAGTTTTCCTTCAAATTTTGGAATATCTGAAGGTATCTTGGTAGGCATATTGGGCCATGTGGGGTCATGTAAAATAGGATCATTCGTGAGTTTACTAAAATTAGGAATGTTGAGAGACACCAAGTATGGCATGGGAGGTGTTGGTGGAGGATTAGTTCCATCCATGGTATGAGAAGGTAGTGGATCTGATCCTTGAGGGGGATTTGGTGGGGTTGTACTTCTCCCTTGAGAAGATGTTTTTCCCCTGCCTCCTTATGAAGGATAGAAAGTGGATGGATGGCCTTGGGAATTGGACCCAAGTAAAGTGGAACCAAGGAAATTTGATCCTAAAATAGTGGCGCTCATAGGGGTGTGAGATGGTTGAACCGATGAGTCAGAAAGACTAGGAACTCCTCCTAAAATAGGAGGGAGATTCTGCAAGCATCTGGAATGACGGGGATTCTGTGGGTCCCCTATGATGCCTGACTAGAAAAGTGAATGTGTGAAAATGGTTATGAGAGCAATAAATGAACAAAAGACTTGTATAATTTGGACCTTCACAATATAACTCACAATTGCATGTAGTAAAATGAGAATAATACATAAATCAACTGTAAATAAGCATAAATGTGGGTAGGTGTATTTTTCTGCATGGGGGAACAAATAAAAAAAATTCTCATGTCCTAAAAGACGTATCATCCTTCCTCTCAAATAGCACCAGACCTTCCAAGAGAACTTAATAATGGGGTTTGAAGCCACCGGAAGAGTAACTAGTGAAGGATGAAATAATGAGTTATAATGAGGGGTAGAGGGTTCATATCCTAAAAGAGTTGGAGATATTTCGCAATAGCCACAAAAAATATGATCAAGGTGAACTTGGAGCCCACAATTAACACCTGGGTAGATGTCCTAAATTTGGCCACTAGGTACCTCGGTCAAAGTGCGACATTTAGATTTTCGACCTCATAAATGGATCACGGGCTAGATCCCTTCCAAGAGTTGGGTGACTCAAGGGGGGATGCATAGAAAAACCAGACCTTGGCCTTCAGCCCTTCAGAGGTATCTCCCTGCCTTATGGTGTAGGAACACTTGACTTGGAGGATTTTAAATTTCCCTATTTGTCAACTTCTAATGTTTGAAATTGTGAGAACCAAATAATGGGGGGTTATTTGGATGCCTACCCCCAAGATCCTACCTAGATTAAAAAAATTATTTTGGCACCTCCTGTGGAGGAAAACTTAGTGAGTTTTTAGAAAAATTTTATATGTGGTGGGCTGAGAGATTGGGGATGTGAACCAATGTTGTTTGAATTAAGTGGTTGTGGATAATTTCTTCAAGAAATAGTGGGGCGTTTCTGAATTCCTTTGGAGAAAACCTACTTCAACCTCCATAATTCAAGATGGAAATTACGTGAGTGAGGAGTGACTTTGTGTTTGAGAAAGTGATGAAATATGACAAATTTTAATAAGCTAGGTGTGAATTTGCAACATGTGGACTTCCTGAGGTCCTTACAAATATTTGTTACCTATATTACTAAGTGTCAATGGTACAAACTTGCGAAATTTTAAAATCCCTTAAGAACTAGCATGTGGACATATGGGTCCTTACCAATCCTTTAAACTCCCTATTGTTGTTTACTCTAAGAAAGATTGAAAAACTATCCTAGTTTGAAATCATGTGGGCATGTATGGGCCCGTTACTTTGATCTTTAAACTCTCCTAGTGATGTAAAATAAGAAAGCAATTTCAAGAAATTATGCTAAGTTTGCAACCTGTCGACATGTATGGGCCCTTACAAATTTAAAATGATTTCAAAAAGAAACTAAGAGGAGCCATAGGGGGGCTTTTTCCTCTCCTAAATATTTTTGTTAAGGGAGATTAAATGTCCCCTTAACCACTTTTTTGATTCTCAAGATCAGTCTATAGTGCAAGAGAAGAGCATACTCAATGATCAAAGTTGATTTCTGGTCCCAATGTAAGTGTTTTTATATGTGATAGAAATAGTCTCGACTTAAATTTTACAAAAAAAACAAGCCATCCATGTGGAAACCAAAGAAAAAGAGAAGAATATATGGTTCTTTTTACCCCTTAACTGGCTATGTTTAGCTAACCTTTCATATGGGAAAGGATTCTAAGTGGAGTGCATTTCCAATTTGCATGAAAGCAAGAATTTGAAGGCCAGGGGCCTTCAAATTATCACAAATATCCTTACAATTTTGAAACTCTAGAAATGTGCATGGGTTATAGTTCAGACAGAGGCGTAGTGGGCGCATAGTACGCAGAATGTGTAGAGAGAATAAGCCTTTTGGGTGCACACTGCGCATAGAACATAATCCTTTTGGGCACACAGTGCGTTGAGTGCACATCTGTGGGATGAAATACCCATGCACATTCTAATATGCATCAGGGGGTAAAATTTTGAGTGAAATTCTCCTCCTCCAACTCAAAACTTGGTTCTTGACAGGTAAGGCTAGGTCGATTTTGGTACCTGCAAGACAAATGGATCAAAAATAAGTTCTCTCTAAGCCCAAATATGGTGGAAATTGATACCTTTCCCTGGTATGGTCACCAATATGTTGTGTCTGTTTTGTCACTTGGGTGAGCAAAAAAAGGGAACTTAGAGGCCTAGTTGGGCCTGCTAGACAAGACATAGGTTAGTGCATGACTTAAACAAGCCAAGCACATGAAATAAACACATAAACAAACTAAAAACAACTAAAGAAATAAAACTAGAATGCATAAGAAACTTTTAGAACCATAAAAAATAAACTAATGACCAAGATTATACCACCAATGGATAACTAAATTAGTTGGAAAAACACCATAGAGAAATGAGGACTTATAAGTCTCGTCCTCCTCCTTGGGAGGGCTCTTGATTTCCTTAATGGAGAGTTCTTCTTACAATGGTAGAAAATAAAGCAAATGATGAAGAAATCATTTCCTATTCCCTCAAGAGGTGAGTGGAATGGCCTATTGGAATGTTGCTAGAATGCTCCAAGGAGAAAAGAGAATTCTCAAGGGAGGATTGAGGCAGCATAACAATACTATGAAAATATTAATTTCTTAGTGCACCCATGGCCTCCATTTATAGAATTTCTTCAAGGCAATATTCAACTAGTTCTTGGTGTGAACAAGGGGCTCTTTAGGGAACCCTTTGGTCCTTGACCAGCTCCCCACTCGAATTTATCTCATATATGAAGGTAAAATCAAGTTGGGAGCTGGTCCATAAGTGGTTGAGGGGCCAACAAGAACCTTAAATGTGTCGTTCACAGGACTGTGCATATTTTCTCGTACACAGTCGCACATATGGCACATTGTGCACTCTACAGGATTCTTTGGCCTACGCATTGTGCGCGCGCTTCATTTAGAGAGTTCATGCATGCCAATGTTTGCCCAATTGTATAGTTTTTTGCCTCTTGGGAATGAATTTTGGTGTTGTAGGTGAACTAATAGTTGTTTGGCATTGTTGTATTTTTGTAACCATTTGCGTGCAATGTTGCAAATGAAATTTCAATGATAACAAGGATGTTGCTTATTGGAAGTCTTGGATTTATCTTTCTGCTAGAAGATTAATGTGTTTTTTTATGTACCTATAGTGTTGATCAATCCAAGTTGTGCAAGATTATCTTTCTCTTGTATCATATCATCACATAAAGACTCAAGAGAGGGTTCTTTATAACAACTCCCTAGAGCTTCTCTGTTGGCATCAAAGGTATATACAAAGGTAGAATATGCACTACCAAGCCTAGAAAAAATAACATATGCATCGATCTTCCTTCAGATCTAGTTTGTAGTCTATACATAAAAGTCCAAGTTTTTTGAGCTTAGAAAAATAATATTCAATGCAAGGAAAATCATTGGGGCTTAAAATCATTAACTAATTTTCTAACTGTGGGCTCGAATAATATTGTTTTTACCAAACACAACTTGAAGCTTTTCCCAAGCTTCATCTGGGGCATCAATTCCTTGAAGGTGAAACCTTAAATAGAGAGAGATGACATTTTGATTAACCCATGTTCTTCATCATTTTTATTATCCCATTTTTATTTCTTTTCATCATCAATGGGTTATTTTTATTTTCCTAAGATAATATATCCTTTACTTCTTATTACATTCTCTATATGGAATTTCCATGAGAAGTAGTTGGTACTAGTAATAAAAATAAAACTAGGAGAATCCATATTAAAATATGTATAGAATATGGATTTAAAGGATGAAACAGAGCCCCCCGGGGGGAAGCTCAAATGGAAAGTGACGTGAATATGAAGTGATATGAAGTTCCATGAGGTTTCAAGTTCAAATCCCCCTGACTTATCACGTGTGTCACGTAAGGGGCATCGTGGGCACACCTAGAGGTTATAGTGGTAGCAGTTGGATAACACGACCACGTGTAACGCGAGTATGTGCCCAACTAGTTGCTTATTATGCAAGACATAAGAAAAAAAGATGAAACAAAGAGTCTATAAGGGAATATTTCGAAAAAATGGGCTACTTAAAAAAAACGACACCGAATACGGACTTCAAATGTCAAAATTATGTCCTATTGAAAAAAAGGCATAAATAGTAACCAAAGAGCCACATGCAAAATAAAATTTAGTCCACATGGTGATACTCCATCTTATCTAAATTTTCCTATCAGAACACTTTTACAAACAAGTTACTTATGAAGTGACCCACTTTTATAGAATAAGTGAAAATCACTTTTACAATGAAGTTACTTTGTAAACTAATGTTGCATGCAAAAAAGAGTAACTAGAAAGAGTATTAAAACTAATTATAGTATTTAACTTTTATAAATTAAATTAAATGCACTTTACAATGAATGCATGAAACTTTTAAAAAACAAAACAAAAAAGAGACTTGAATTCAAGACCTCTTACTTAATAAAACAACTTTCAACCAAGTGACCTAGTGCAAAACACATTATAATCTTAAGGAGGATGGGGGTTGTTGTTGTTGTTGTTGTTGTTTTTGTTGTTGAAGATGGCCTTGAAGGTTGTTGTTGTTGTTGAAGATGTCCTTGAAGTGTATGATAGAAAAAAATATGTTTTCGTGTGTTCACACACACAAAAAAAAAAATTGTTTTCGACAACAAGGGGTTAGATCTTGGTTATCTTACTCGAAAAATGCAAATTTTCTCTCTGTTTCTAATTTACCAAGATCACATAGAGTGCATGAAAAAGAGAATATGTAGATAATAAAACACTTTCTTCTTTGTTTCTGATTTTTCGATATCACACAGAGTGCAGAGAAAAGAGCATACGCAAATCGGAAAGAGTAGCAACCTAGAAATAAAAAGCATAAAAACAAAATATTATCTTTATAAAAATTTAAAAAGGGCGTAAGGATTTATACCTCTGGATCTAACTGAAATGGTCGTATAATGGGAAAGCATAAACCTTTGCAAGTGAAACAAAAAATGTTCCTAACTTAAATGAGTTCTATGGACACAATGGAACAATGCTCCTGGCCTAGAAATGTACACAAATAGTAGAAACCAGAGATGTAGAAACACGACTTCAAGATATCGATCTAGAATAGGAGAGGGTTTTCAAATGCACTATGATACCATGTTTGAAAACACAGTTATTCCAACAGAGGACAAAAAACTTTAGTAACCACTCACGCAACTAGATCAAAGATCAACACACTAATGTTTTTACATGGTAAAACCCATGTGGGGAAACATCCACAACTCCAATCAACATGGCCATTTGAGACAATTTATCAATGCAAAAGAAAAAAATATTACAAATATTTTCTCACAATTGATCATCAATAAATGACCCTCCATGCTATTTAAATAGAGATAATGTAAAAATAGGGTGCTAATCCACATATCAATGTATTCATTAATATAGAAGAGATTATGATCCTTCGGGTCAATCTATGCTGAGAATGTTGGATACTTGGTTGTCATTGATGTCAACCCTGGTCAACCCTAGAATAATCCCCAAAGAAAGTTTGGAAGAATATAGAAGTAATAGGTACAATTGAATAAGTCTCCAAAGTGGCCCCCATATGGTGTATCTTTAAGCATCGCCTTCATAGGAAGATACTTTAAATAATTATATAAGAAACCCAAACGTGTGGTCATGAGACATAAAGTTGAATGAGGAAAATGAGGTTAAATAACATTACAAGTATATGAAAAACTCTCATAGATGGATAAACCTCATCATGTTGTTTCCAAGGGTAGGTGGTATGCCACTTAGTTCCTCAAGGATGATGATTTATGCACTCTTGAAGTTGAGATCCCCGAAGAATGGTTAAGAATCCCTTAAATTATTCCAAAAAATGTTACAAGTCATTAATTAAAGGGTAAAGTGGTTATAAAAAGAAATTACAAGTTGGCCATAAAGTTAATGATGGCGCAGCACCCCCTGCCTCAGCAGGTTCTACACGACCTCCTAGTCTAAGGATCGTTCAAATTCCCCTTGAGCCGAAGCGGCTCTTTCAGATCCCTATTAGGACCTCAAATTTCGATCCACAGGTCCTTTCCCTGAAAACCGCACCTACACAAACATGCGTCAAGTGCGAGCTTCTCCTTCCCACGGTCACCGAATATGACCTTCGGTCTTTTCCCGAAAAGTAATTTCGGTTTTCGGAACTTCGCAAGTCCTCATGTCGAGAGTCCTTGACTCCTCAATCTCTCGATCTCCGAAATACCGAAATGCTGAAATGGCGCTCATAGTAATTAGCCCTTGGGCTAGATCTTAGTCCATGTGACCACTTCCCATATGATCGTAGTTCCTTTCGGGGTTTTCTTGACACAAAAACGCTGGCCTCCTGTCCTCTGGACTCCTGAAAAGTCGATTTTCGAAATGCCGAAATTCCTTGTTTCTCGGCTTTCTCCTCCTATCACGATTTCAAGTTTTCCAATACTGAAATGCTTGGCTCTCTTGGTCTTCAGGATTCCCAAAATGTCGAATTCTGGTATCCTGAAATACCTTCCCCCGGTTCTTCACTTTTTGTGATTTCGGAGTTTCAGCTGCTGAAAACCCCGGATTCCTTGTATTCGGAACCCCCGAAGTTCTGAACTTCGATATGCCAAAATGCTGGTTTCCTCCAACTCTTTTGGACTTTCATATTTCAGGCTTTCCCATTGCAAGGCTTCCTCTGCCCTTTCTCTCTCACACTTCTGGTATCTGAAATGTCGATGTGACAATACGACCTTTTTTCACTCCTAGCCGAGATCAACAGTCATGATCCACTCCTCGAATCAGCGACCCTGATCATTTCAGAGTTTTCCTTCACAAGAGCCCAGATCTCTCATCCACGGGATTTCAAAAATCCTGATGGTCGGTATGCTGAAATCTTGGCCTTCACCCTCACGACCTGGCAATGCTCTTTTGAACGTTTTCGAGACTTCGCGTTTCAGAATTTTGCAAATCTCGTTGCACTAAGCCTTCGCTGACCTTTATACTTTTGGTACCTGAAGTACTGAAGTACCCTCCTACTGCCACATGTCCTCTCCCTGGACGGTTCTGATCACTTTCGGGACTTTTCCAGTTGTGAAGTTGAAAGACTCTCCCTACTCTGCTTTCTGATGTCCGAATCCCCGATAGGAAAGGATCTCACGACACGTGTCCTCCTCAGATGGATGGCTCAGATATCTTTGGGAATTTGGGACCCATGAGTTCTAATCTCCCGGTCCTTCATCCTATGAACCTCCGAGTTCCCGAAGTCTGAAATCTCAATACCTCTACCCTGTCAGGACTTTTCGGATTCTCTGCTCTACACGTGAGGATTTAAACCTCCTGCAGTTTTCCAAAGATCCAATGGCTATCGGTCCATGTGCCCAGATCAGACGGCTCAGAACTGTTCTTCTGCTACACCCTTCATATGCTGCCTGGACATGAATCCATGATCCATATGTTCTCGGTTGATCTGACGACAGCTATGCCCCTCCTGTTGAGCATGCACCTTCTTCCTGAACTTTGGAATATTTCCCAAATGATAAAGGCCTCGACCTTTTCTTCTTTCCTCTGTGATCTCTTCAACCCTTCAAAAGGTCTCGACCGTGTATTCGAAGACGTTGTCCCTCTTGAGCTTCAGGATTTTTAAACTCTCCAAAGAGTTCCCTCTTTTGGCCTCTGCGATCTTTTCATCTATGACCTGTGCGTAAAATCACTACTCCTCCTGAGATTTTCCTGTAGCTTCGACCTCTAAGGAATTAATCCTTTTTCCTTTTCTTCCAGATGGAGAATCTGATTCCCTCCTAACACTCCTTTGCTAAAGAAGACTTCTTGCTGAGTCTGCAGGGTGTTCAACAACCCTATGAAGATCCCTCCTTCGACTCTTCTCTGTCTTTGAACTCAAAGAGTTCTCTCTGTGAGCTCTGGCACCTACTCAATGCCCTCCTGGCAGAGTGTCCAAAATCCTCAGTGATTTTTTTCCTCTATGAACTCACAACAAAGTTCCTCCTCAGTACTTTGTGCCCATGCTCAATGCCCTCCTGGAAGAGCTCTATAGAACCCTCAGTGATTCTATCTTCCTGCTAAACTCAAAAGAGTTCCTCTATGCACTCTATGCACCTACTCAATCCCCTCTTGGAAGAGCTCTACATAACTCCTCAAAGATTCTGTCTTCTACTGTGTCTTCCTCTACACAGACTTTCCTTCAAGGTGTTCAGTGACCTTGAGATCCTCCTCTGAGTCAATGAATTCGGGTGGTATTCCCTCTTGGCACGTCTTTGTCCAAATTCCACAGAATTGGAAGTTCTCTCTAAGCACTGGCTATCATAATCCACAATGTTCTGTCATGCGCTCTTGGCATGAAGCCTCAAAGATCCCCTAAACCTGAAATCAAACAACTCCTCATATAGCAGAACCTATCTGTCCCTGCAAATGCATACCTAACCATACATTCACAGCATATAATGAACACACATAGACATCCATTCAACACATAAGCACACACAGAATCATACAGGAAACTGTCTCTTTGTATTAACATGAAAATGGCTATTTACAAGGTGTTCTGAGCACAGGCTGTAACAAAGTCTCGACTCCTTCTCTCTTCTCTTCTTACTCATATTCTCTATTCTCCCTCTCTATCTACCAAATTACTCAAAATGAGATCGAAAAAGGTCTTTTACATGAGGGGCTCTTCGAGCTCTTCCCTCCATCCTCACCTACCTATTCAATCTACATTGAATTACCAATAAATGGTTGTCTAGTCCGAATCAGAGCTAGATTTCAGCCTTACAACCATTAAAGCTACCTACATATTTTATTGCACAAAGGAGCGGCTTCATGGCTCAATGACTTTACATGCATTTAATTACATTTACATTCAAATTTTAAAATGTGAGAGGGATGGCGCCTCTTCTCTTCATTGAATGCTTGCGCTGATGTGAGCTGGTTGGCTGGTGCATGGCTGGCATAGAGAGATGCTCCTACCTCAATTAAGGAAATAAGTCACCTGGTGATATAGTGGTAAAACCCCCCTACGGACTACACTAGGCTTCTAAAGTGCAAGAAAAGATAATCATCTAAAGTCTCCTACTTTTAACCACTATCCCGACAACACCCCACATTCATATATAAAGTACAAAGTATAGGGATCCGGTAGTCTTACCTTGAAATCCATGTTCGATGTCGATCCCAATGCATTCAGTTGCTTCTCGACTGCAAATCTTCTCCCAAGGATGACTTGCATTCACCAAAAGACAAACAAGAAACTGCAAACAAGCATTCTATATATGGATTAATGGGTTATATGTCATAACAAAATGTAAATCATACATAGAGATAAAACACATCATATGGTGGGACGACAAAAGTACTTCTTTATATTAATCTCATAATGTCACTTACAAAATGAGATCGACGACTACTCCTCGAACCCAGTCCTAGGCTCCTCTTCACCCAGCTCCAACTGCTTCCACGTATCCTTATTCTCTCACACTTCTCTCTAGAGAATAGGCATAGGTTTATGGATGAGGAAAAATGAAAAGAATGGGGAATTTTGGCTCAAACTCACAATGTGGCTGCAAATTCTTGGGGCAAGGGGGGAATTAGGAAATAGGTAGAGTTTCTCTACTTTCATGCTTCTCCTTAGAATTGGACCCCAACACCTTCTTTTATATGCCAAAAAGATATTTATTCAGTTGGGTGACGGGATATGGGTGGTCAATTGGTTAGGAAACTACCCAAAAGCCTGTATTCCCTTGCAAATTTTTATTTTTTCAAATTTTGTGGGTATACGCGGGTTGTAATGGTGCAACTAGCGTACATACACATGTAGTAATGGTGCAACTAGCATACATACACGGGAAGTAGTGGTGTAGGGTGTGAACATCTTCAAAAATTTGGTTTTTAAGAAGAGCTATTCAGTCTTGGCTTGGAAAAAATAGTAAGTAAGATGGCATGTTGCTAAGTATGCATGTCTAGTGAAAATTAGGGTTATAACACTTGGTAGAGTATAGATCCACTTCAATAATCCTTTAATTTGTACACATAGAAGTTTATTGAATATCTATCAAGTGAGAAAGTAATATGTTGATGAATCTGATGCGATGAATTTGAGGAAGTAAAGGAGTGTGAAGGTGAAGGTCTTATAATTTCAAAGGAGAGCGAAGGGTTTATGAAAAACCCTAATTTAGTTGACCTCCACAACTCAAGATACTGGTGTCCCATGAGGAACCTTCGTGGGTTTTATGACATTCTTCTCATGAGGCCCCACCAGATTACTGCTCTTTGTCCAACAAGGATGAGGAAAATTCAATGAATATTCTAACTTATAATTGTTGAAAATGATATGCACTAGGCTTGTCTGTTGGTATGAAATGATAATGTTTAGGTTTTCTTCATGAATAAAGGTATGTCTTTTATGTGTTTGTTTAATGCTTGTATGATGGATGGTTTGGTACATGATTAAGGCATGTCTTGGAGGATTTTTGACACATGGTTGAGGCATACACTTGTTATATTATCTTGGATGTTATAGAATATCTATGAGGAACATATTTTGGTACTTGGTTGAGTTGATGTTATCTTATGGTACATGGTTTATGGAATGGTTGATACATATTATGAGTGATATGATGTATGGTTTAAGTACATATCATGGTACATGGTTTATGGCATATATTTTGGCACATGGTTTGAGGATCATCTTGGATGTTGGGCACATGGTTTGAGATACACTTTGGTATATGTTTACATGTTTGAGACATATCTTGGTACATTGGTGATATGGTACAGGTGTTTGGTACATAATTGATGCATGATATGGTATAGGTTTTGGGACATGGTTGATGTATGTTATGGTATAGGTTTCGGTACATGGTTTATGGATATATCACATGCTTGAGGTATATGGTTGGATGCATATCATTTATGTTTTGTTACATGGTTGAGATACATACCATGATAATGGTATGATACATTTTGAGGCACTTCTTGATGATCTTGGTACATGCTTGGTACATATTTGGCACATGACTAAAGGATTTTTTTGGTGATGTTGGGAATCTGGTTGAGAGATTTCCTCTAATGATCTTGGCTTATGATCTATGTGAGTGGATTTGGCTTTGTTGATTTTGAGTATTAGTGATAGTGACAGTTTGATGATGGTATATTAGTGACAAATTGACAATGAAAGGTTGATGTATCAATGATAGTCGCAGTGCCAGTATCAGTGGTAGCAACTAGTTGAGTATACACTTATATTTCAGGGTGGCAGGATGGGACAAGGAAAGGGGTTCATAGCCTCATTCCTTTTGGAGCTAGAGTATACAAGGAGTTGGAGCTTCCTTTAGGTTGGAGCCTGTAAATCAGGGGATCATAGCCTCCTTCCAATTGGAGTCATAGAACACAGGGAGTCATAACTTCCTTCAGGTTGGAGCCTATGAACTAAGGGGTTGGAGCCTCCTTCTATTTGTACCTAGATAATCCAGAGAGTTGTCTCTTCCTTTAGGTTGGAGCCTCCTTCAAGTTGGTGTTGGAGAATTTGGAATTTGGTACTTCCTATGAATGTAATATTTGATATATAAGAAATAATTTTGTTGTTTTATCCCAATTGGGTTTCCATGTAAATTATGGTGTACTGTGTATCTATGGTTATTTGTTATATGTTGTTGATTGGAAATTCTCATGATATATTGAATTTAATCATAAATGATATATTATTGATAACATTAATGTTTACATGTTATAATTAAAAGTGGTAATTATTTTTGAAAACCGATTCACCCCTACTCTTAGTATTCCAACAATTGGTATCAAAGAAGGTTCCTTCAAGAAACAGTCTAACCACTCGAAGGAAGTTCATGGAGTGCACTAAAAATGGATCACCAATGTTTGATCAACAAAACTATTCCTTCTGGAGAAGAAGAATGAAAACTTTTATACAAGCATAAGGATTTGATGTATGGAAAACAATAGTATATGGATACATGGCACCTGCCACTCCCCTGGTAGATAAATATGGAAAGAAACTCATTGAAAACAATTCAATGGATATGAATGTTATTCTAAGGATCCTAGCTAGTTCAATATATGTCAAGTTTATGCAATTTTATTCTGCCAAGGATATGTGGTACAAACTTCATAATATATATGAAGGAGATGCCAAAGTCAAAGGGGACATTATTAAAACTTATAGAGGTCAATTTGAACAGTTGAAAATGAAGGAAGATGAAGATGTTGCAGCTTAATTTCTGTGAGTTGATGAAATAGTAAATGCTATTAAAGGATTGGGACAAGAATTTAAATAACCAATCATTTTCCAAAAGATACTAAGGTCTCTTCTATTGATATTTGATCCTAAGATTTCATCCCTAGAAGAAAGAGCAGATCTTGGTACACTAAGCATTTTGAGAAAGGTTCAATCACCATGGTTCAATATCCATGATGAAAAAAGAAGAACAAAAGAATTATGTAGAAGTCATAAGAGGTTCCAGGCCTTCAAAGAAGAATATTGAGGTAATGGAAGAAGATCATCCAATCAGAGGAACAAAATATCAGCAATCATCAATGGAGAGGAATGAATACAGAAGAAATGTATTTCCGAGAAGATATTATACCATCAGGTATCAAATAAGATTTAATCATAGAGAAGGAAAAAACATAGGAGAATACTATGATAGGATAAGGCATGAATTCATAAGGAGTATATCACAAAGAGGATCACTTTGTTCTAGGTATCAAAGTATCTTTTTGGGTCACTATTTTACATGTAATAAATTTGGAATTAAAGTTGTGGATTGCAGAGCATATGGAATAAATGTTAAAGAAAGAGAATATTATGTGCCCCCCCAAAATATTGAATGTTACAATTTCCACAAATATGGACACATGGCTCAGAACTGTAGAAGCGAACTGTAGAAGCGTAATGGAGTCTTCCACGAAGGAAAACATTGATGTAAGATACACAAAGGTTTGGAGAAGAAAATAAAAATAAGAAGAGAAGGTGAATGTAGAGTAGGTCCCAAAGATTGTATTCACAGGACTTGTAGTAGTGCAAGATCATGATGAATATACAATCCAAGAGAAAGATTTCAAACTTCAGGAAGATGATGAATCTATAGGCGAAGAGGACACTACAAAAAAATAAGCCATTAGAGCCTAGTTTAGCATTGAATTTTAGTGCATTTGAGGACATGAATTGGGCTGATGGGATGGTGCAAAACCCAGCGCTAAACGACATGTTCACTTGGGCGCCATATTTAGCGCCCAATTTAGCTCCCTCTTTAGCACCAGGGTTTTATCCCTCTTTAGCGCCTAGTTTCGATCCATTTTTAGCGCCCAGTTTAGCTCCCTATTTAGAGCCCAATTTTTCTCCTAATTTAGTGCCTAAACTGAGATATATCTCCCTAAATAACGCCCAAAATATCTCTTGGTTTATCTCCTAGTTTAGAAGCTAGTTTATCTCCAGGTGTGGCACCTAATTTAGCTCTTGGTTTAGTGCCTAGGTCATCTCCAAGTGTAGCTCCTAGTTTAGCTCTTGGTTTAGCACCTAGTTTAGCTCCTGGTTTATCTCCTAGTTCAACGCCTAGTTTAGCTCCATGTATGGTGCCTAATTTAGCTCCTAGTTTAGCGCCTAGTTTACCTCTAGGTGTGGTGCCTAATTTAGCTCCTGGTTTAGCTCCTAGTTTATCTCTAGTTCAACTCCTGGGTTAGCTCCTCTTTTAGCTCATGGTTTATCTCATGGTTTAGCACCTAGTTTAGCTCCTGGTTTAGATCTTGGTTTATCTTATGTTTTAGCTCCTAGTTTAGCTCCTAGTTTAGATCCTCATGTATCTCCTGGTTTAGCGCCTAGTTTAGCTCCCAATCATGCTTCTTGTTTTGCTTCTAGTGTAGTGTAAAACATAGATTCTAGTTTGGCTTCCAAATTAATTCCAATATGTGCTTCCATTATTGCATATTTGTTTTCTTCCATAATTTCTTCCTTGTTAGCTCCATGGTTTGCTTCCTTTTAGTTCCAAGGTTTGCTTTTTTTTAGCATCTGGTTTTTCTTCTTTTTTAGGTCTAGGGATTTCTTCCTTTCAGTGTTGGGATTTTCTTCTTAATTAACATCCAGTTTTCTTGTTGTTAAGCAACCAATTTATCTTCCTACTTAGATCCAGAAATAGCTCCAAGTATGCCTTCAAATTTAATGTCGAGTTTTACTTCCATTTTAGAGCCACATTTTTCTTATATTTTAACAACTCATGTTTTGTCCTTTTTAGATTCCATTTAGTAATTTAAATTTTTTTATTTCAATTTAATTAGTTAAATATATCATGCATCTTAAAAAACTTATATTATTATAGAGTAAGTCATATTGCATTTGAATTATTTTATATGATAGCTTTTATAAAGAATTTTTAGGGAATT
>ML790131.1:372979-383043 GCA_009831015.1 Picea engelmannii | reverse complement strand
GTGACAGTCAGAGTGCAATTTTCTTGGCAAAGAACCCTGCTTATCATTCAAAGACAAAGCACATTGATGTTCAATATCACTTTGTGAGAGACATGATTGAAGAAAACAAAGTATCACTGATGAAGGTAGACACTTTGAAGAATTTTGCAGATTCATTAACAAAATCTGTGAGCACTAAGAAGTTCTCTTGGTGTAGAGGATCCATGGGCATTGTTGACTATGTAACCCCCTGTGTGCAAAGAAAACAACAAGTGGGAGAATGTTTGGTATGTGTTATATTCTTTGCACGAGACAGAGTGTCTGCGCCGGGCGCGCAGGGGGGTAGAGCCCCTCGCGCGGGGGTTCGGGGGCAGCGCCCCCGATTTTCTTTTTTTTTCGGGCCGACATATTTCCGCCGGGCCGACATATTTCCGGTCCGGGACGACATATTTCCGGGACCACATGATATTAGGTGGTTTTTCGGCACATGGTTTTTTCCAATGGTTTTCTATTTCCGGTTAAGGAATTAGGGTTTTGGACTAATCCAGGTCATTGGGTTAGGGTTTTCGATGCCGCTGGCTCCTATATGTATATTGTATTGTAAACAATGTAACACAATGTGTATCAATATAATATATGCTGGTTTTCCCGGTTTGGGTTTCCAGGTGAAAAATCTCTGTGTAATGTTTGTATTTTCCATTGTCTCTTTTCTGTTCTTTTCTGAATATCAGTTTGCAGTAGATATTGTACAAGGTTAGAATTTACAACAACCGTCACTATTAAAACTCTAAGCAACTATCAGAAGTCAGATACAAAGCAGAAAAAAATCCATGCTGTTACATGCATGAGCTCCTATACTATTGATTATCCTGTAGCCTTTTTTGATGGAGCGGCCGAGGGGGATGGCATATGTTGTGGAGCGGGTGGGATAATAAAATTCTCAGCATCATTGACATATAAGTGGTATATGAACTATGGTCAAGGTACAAATACAAAGGTGGAGTTAATGGGAGCTTGGGCAACGCTACATGACATTGAAAAGCTTCAGGTTTTTGGTGATTCCTTGGTTATTATCAACTGTTTAAGTAAAAAAGGAAACCTCAGAGTTTGTGCTTTGGAAGGTTGGAAAAGGAGAATCACTATATTAAAGGAAAAGTTCAATGATTTAATTTTCTATCATATACTTCGTGAGTTCAACAGAGCAACAAATGATCAATCTGAAAAAGCACTTTCTGAACCTGAAGGAAACTTGGTGATCCATAAATGGATTGATGGAAGAGAGATTTCTTCAAATACCAGCCATATTTACTGATGGAGGTTTCTACCTGATCCTCTTTTTTGATGATTTTTCAGAGTCTCTGTATATTTTTGGTTCTTTACCCTTCTGGATTAGTTTTGGATGTAATTACTCTTTATGAGTCTTGGTTTGAACAATTCCTTTTTTTGTCAGTTCTGGAGAATGTTATATCTCCTGAAATTTGGACAATATCTTTGGGAGTATTGCTGATCATTATTGGGCTTTTTCATATAGCGAATGGTGAAGCGAATGTAAAAAATTATATTCTATAATATAATTGTGTTAATTTTCTTTCTGGAAAAAAGGTACATAGCAATCAATTGTTAGTCAAATAATTTTGGCTTTAGGCAAAAACAAATTTTGAATGAGTAAAGTTTTTATAATGTTTACTAAATTTTTTATATTAAATTTAATTTTTGAAAAATAAAAAAACATTTTTAAATTTTTTAATTTGGTTATTTTTATTTTTATTTTTGATTGGTAGAAATATTCGATTTGACTATTTTTTCCTATCTACATGATAGTTGTAGGCTAAATATTTTCCCAAATGAAGATTTTTTCGAGGGATATTTACCTGAAATTCGGTCAGAAATTGTTGGACTCTTATATTTAAGTGATTATTTCTGTAGAATTCGAGTGCCCCAAAAGTTTTTTAGCATGCTGAATACATTTCTGCATTTAGAAATGAATTTTGAACAACAAAAAATAGTAATTTATATAAATTTATATCACCACATTCCAGTGAAAAAAGCCATTTTGTAGAGCAGCTAGCCAATGGCATAACTCGAGTAAATCTTTGATTGCTTCTATCCTCACCATGTTTGAATGGCAGATTGCATAAAACATGTTATTAAATATTTTCCTATGTGTGCATACTAATGTTTAACGTCTTTGATTGCCTCGGTCCTCACCCCGTTCGACGACAGATTTCATAAATCATGTTATTAAATATTTTCCTTTTACTTAATTTTTAAAAATCCTGCAAATTGGCAAATGACGCTGATGGAAGAATGCATCTCAGGTGTTATACAATTTCTAATGATGCTGGTGGCAGCAGACATCTGAAGTGTTATACAATTGCTAAACATAAGGGTTCGAGTAACGTTTTTTTTCATGCTTTTGTCTTAGAAAGCAGATGGTTGCATGACATACCTGGGATTTTTATGCATTTTCTGAAATTAGAAAATATCTTGGGAAACATGTCCTTCCTTTATTAAGTACGCCATTTACATTTTTTTGTATGTTTTCTATTTGGTCCTTGTAATGGTTCTTTCATTGTCACCTCAGACATGTTCGAGCCTGGTCCCTTGCACGTTCAAGATATCCATTTAGGAGGAGGTCATCATGGTCTTTATCTCCCATTCGAGGAGGGAGGAGGAGGTAATCATGGTCATTATTTCATGTTCGAGCAAGTAGGAGGAGGCTGTCGTGTTCAAGATCACCCACTAGAAGAAGGTCACCATATCGACGAACATCTCTTGTTCGACTGAGAACAACTGCAAGGACCAGGTCTTCCAGTGGAACAAAGGCCCATGTTCATGTGAAGTCTCTAGTCCAATTGAGATCTCCCATTTAGGCTAGGTCTCCTATTCGAGCATGGTCTCTCAAACAAGCGATGTCCCTTAGGTCTCCTTCTCGATACCCTCTCCTTGCTCCAAGCGGATGAGACAAACTCAAGAAGGCAAGGAATTTGCTAGAGTTAAGGACATGGAGTATGAAAAAAGAAGCAATGAGGACCATGACAAAAGGAGGCATAAAGATAAAGACAAATCTCAAGTAGAGAAGGAAAAAGGGAGGCAAGAGGGCGAGACACGTATCTGGATCCCTCTTTAATGTCACATCATTCATGGTCAATATCTCCAAATGATCACTGACAAAGATAAATACTCCTTTCTATGCTTTCTCTAAAATAAAGCAATGCTTATTGCTCACAGATAAGAAAACGTTGGTGTTTACCTTTTTTTTCACAAAAAAGAGAACTCTCTCTAGATTGGTATTTTGTTTATATTTTCAATGTTAACAGATCTGAGGTCTTTCTTTTCTAGGAAAAACCAAAGGAAAAAATGAAGCTCTGTGTTTTATGCACTTAACTTTTGCAATCCCACTTCTTATGCAATCTTCATAAGAGGTTTATACCCTTTGTTTTGAATTCTTGATCCCCCTATCTTCGAGGCCCCAATAACAATGACAACACTAATATTCATCTGAATATTGTGCGTTGTGCTAAGTCGATCTATTTGTTTCTCTTTCTCAATATTATCAATTTCATGTTAAGGTAGTTACATTAATACTAGGTATATTTTTTATATTTTCTCACTAATTCTCATAGTAGGCATATTCTTTTTATCCAGCTTAATTGTTTTTTATAGGTAAATGAAACTTTTTTCATGAGACAATGGGCTTTGGCATATGAGAAATTTAGGTGTTGGTTTCCTTGTTAGCTTGGAAGTATTTCCTTAAGTGTGTTACATGTGTTGGTCAACATATTAGTTTCATTTCTCAACTTATATGTCTTTTGATTATATGAGGAATACAAGTAGTTGATTTTACTATAACATTGACATAGCTAGATGCTTTTGAAATGCATCGAGTCAATCATTATATTCATTCGTTAATGACAAGATCTCTATAACCCAATATTATGGATATCTATTTCGACTTCTATTGGCCACGTCCTTGTTTTTAAGAGCAAATTTCCATTTTATTTTTATTTCTTAACTGAATATGATGATAAAAAGGTTATTGATACCACATCAACTGAAATTTAAAGTGTCCTATTGATACCACATCAACTGAACCTTAATTACTAGGTTTGTTTTTCATCATACAAGTTTCTTGTTGTAGGAATATATGGCATAAATTGTGGCTAAGAAACTATTTGATACAGTGGATATATGGTACTTTCTTTTTGTTGAATCTGGTTAATGGTCCACACACTAAAATCACCTCATGAAGAGAAAAAAACAATGAAGAAGGCAACTATATTGGGAGTCGGCGTCACAACTCAGTTCTACATGCTATCTGGTTGCTTTGAATACACTACCTTTGGTAACAACACCCCTGGTAATATTTTGATTGGTTTTGGGTTCTACAATCCCTTTTGGATCATTGAGTTTTTCAATGCATGCGTTGTCATTCACCTGGTTGGCTCATATCAAGTAAGAATACACCTATTTTATATCTCAAATCTTTTAAGTGAATATGACATTGAATTCAAATTTTAAGATCGACGGGCATACAATATTTTTTCATTGTTCTTGTAAGTATTTGTTCGACCACTTTTTTCCTTCATCGAGGAATGTTGCTCCCACAAGTGGCCAAGAAGTCAATTTATCCACAAGGATTACAATCTTCACATCCCTGAATATGGACTCTACAAGGCCAACCTTTTTAGATTGGTGTGGATGACATGCTTTGTGATTTCAACGACCCTCATTTCCATGCTTTTATCGTTCTTCAATGATGTGGTGGGGATTTTGGGTGCATTAGGATTTTGGTCTTTGACAATGTATTTCCTGTAGAAATGTACATCATCAAGAAGAATATCTGGTATTTCACGACCAAGTGGATCCTTGTACAAACTTTGAGTGTCGTGTCTTTCATTGTTTCATTGGTAGCTACCTACAGATCCATAGACAAAATCATCCAAGACTTAAAGTCGTACAAGCCTTTTCGGACTACATATTGATCGATGCTTTGAATTTCATGACTAGTAAGTCATAGTTGGAACCATATCCCTGCCCATTTTAATGGAAATGAGGATTCAATTATATATGCTTCAAATCAATAGAGAGATTTTGTTGGATTATAGTTTTTCATGTAAAATCCATTCAACTTGTCAGGGCTCTCATAGATTTCCCTATCTATGGAGTCTATGGAGTGGTAGAACAACTCAATGTGGAATATTCTCTATTATTGGCATAGAATATTAAAGTAAACACAACGACTATGATAAGGTGGGAGAAAACCCCAAGCAACTCTTGATACAAACCTCGATCGAAACAATCAAAAGGCAAATATGTTTTTTGTCTCTACTTTTGTTGAGCTAATCTCATAAGGTCTGCTAGCATAATTTCCAAATTTGGTTGGGATTATGTGAGATGATTAAATTGGGATGTGCTTTTAACTTTAGCTTGGAAAAAGTGGATTTCATGGTTTAGAGAAAAAATGTTCAGCTGTTCATTGAGGACAAGCACGTCTTGTCTTCCTAATCTAACAAGTATTTTTTGAGACAGATTCTTCGAGGAGTGTACACTCAACATTTTTGTCTTGAATATAATTTCTGTATTATATATTTAAGAAAAAAATTGATGGTTAGAAATGGTTGAATGAGTTTAAGTATAGATTCCAACACTATCAAGCAAAAATATGTTCATATCCTCCTTGAAGATAGTTTAGTGATTCAAATTATGTTTCTTTTCCCTTTATCTCAAAATATAATTGTTAATATTAAATAAACTTAAATATTTGTTTTTCAGTTATTCAATTTTATTTATTTTTAATAACTAATATTGAATAAACTTAAATATTTATTTTTTAATATATCTACAAGTATGCCAATGTAATGTCAATATTGACTTGGAACCAATGTAATGTCAATATTGCATAGAGACAATGAAAAATAGGCCTCAACAAATATCCATTTAATAACCATTTTTTATACTAATAAACACCTTACATCATTAATGATATATCTATTATATTATCCATATTCCATAATATGGAAAAACAAATCGTTGATATGTTAATTCTAACTAGGCACTTTCAATATTGTCTATTACCTTTTTAACATTTTATAATTGCTTTACCTTTTTAGCATTTCATAATTGCTTTACCTTTTACCTTTTTGCTTTGAATTATATAATCAAAAGGCTTATAATTTCATAATTGTATAATTTCACTTGTTTAAATTCAAACTTCCACACCCACAACTAAATCATTCCAACTCATTTATTTATTTAAATGTTCCTATTCGTGAAGAGGCTCTCCCACTGCATGATGTTCTCCATAATGTCGTCGTGATAAGTTATACTTGTATTTTTGTGTTATAAAAATAAATTTTTTAAAATAATTAAAAATATAAAATTACGTTATTGTGGATTTAATGGTTAAGAACATGTGTTTCTTCTTAAGAGGTCACAAGTTCAAATTTAGAGGGGGGTAGGGTATGTATACCTACGTAGACTTTACCAGTCAAATCGCTGGGCGGAGGGGGGTCCCTTGTCCTACAAACAAGAGGGCCTCATACACCAATTTAGTGTGGTGGCTTGGCCATGACCTTAAAAATAGATTATTGTTATTATTATTATTATTATTTATTATTATTATTTTTCTTTTGTACTGGGGGAATTGACAACTGGCGATTCTTATACTCGCGTGACACGGGGTTGATCCCCGTCAGCTACCACTATAACCCCAGGTGCAACCACCCAGCCCACAAGAATGGCGCACGAGTACATTCGGGTGAGAATCGAACATGAGACTTCATTTTACAAATTTCCTTCCATTTACATGGCACTTGCCAATCCGTCTACACCCGTGCGGGCTTATAAATTTGAAGGACATGGGGGTGGGCTTTGATCCACTTATGTGTGCACGGGTCACGATACCATTTAATATGGTATCTCTGGGTGCAACCACACGTTCGACCACTACCTCAAGGTGTCCCCATGGCTCCAGGTAAAGCCCTCATGAGAATTGAACCTTGCCCAATGGTGAAAAACTCCTCACTTTCCACCATTGGATCCAACCCCTTTGGGCAGATTATTATTATTATTATAACATGGAAACATAATTTATTATTGTTTTAATTTAAAATATAAAATTAACATGGAAACATCATTTATCATTATTATTTTAATGTTATATTATTAGTCCATGCTCGGGACTATAGCAATATGTTTGCTCTTTGACTGTATATTAGTTTCTCGTTGACTTTATATTTTTGTGCTATATCCAATCTATAACATAGGAAAATAATATATATATTTTTCTATATAATTAAAAAACATATTTTTTTGAAATTTAATTGGCTAATATCTTTGATGTCTTATTACAGGCTTCACATCATTCGATGTATAGAATTGATTACACAATTAATGAATTTGCCAAGTGTTGTTTGACAAGAATCTTAGGTGCATAAATATTAAATGATGATGGTACTTGAACTGTGTGCTATGTAGACTAGAGAGTACCTTGATCTGCAACTAGCCTAACCACGTGACTGCGGAAAAATGAAGATGTGCACCGTGAAGAACAAGCGTTATTGGCCCATACTCGTTGGGCTATGTAGAGTTGCACGCAGATAAAGTATATCCTATATTAAATGCCCATACTCGTTGGGCTATGTAGAGTTGTACGTGGATAAAGTATATCCTATATTAAATGCCCATACTCGTTGGGCTATGTAGAGTTGTACCCATTGAATTATGTGCGGATAAAGTATATCCTATATTAAATTCTATAGACACGAAGTGTCACAATTATGGATGCGTGGATATGGTAGTGGTTTATCTTGGCAATAATAAAAGTATGCCAATGTGAACAAAATTTAACCATGACATTGAGCCATTCCTGTTGTTGAAGCTTATGAATACTAATGTTTTTTTTTTTTGTAAGTGAGTGTGAAATCCTATATTACTGAAAGAAGTTATGATACAAAAAAGAAAAGGGGAATCCCTTGATCTGCCAAAAAGAAAACCAGATCAGGGATCCAGGAGTTGTGCTGTCTAAGATCGCAGGGGGAGGGCTGGGCCGCCACCATGGGAAACTGACCCAGTCCTCTGGAAACCAGTTTGAAAGACTAAAGCATAACATATACATAAAAAACATAACGATAAAATAGGGGTAGCTCCTACACTGAATACAACTTGACCAGGGGCTGAACCTGCGCTAGTCCAGGTTGATGGGATGTCTTACGTTGCCATCCTTTCTTGCTTTGTTCTCCTTCCTCTGCTCCATCGTGCACGTCCTTCTGATACAAGCTGGTGTTCCGCTCCGGTCTGCTGGAGTGATGTCCAAGTGGTGGACATAACGTAGGTAAAGGTGGAATTGGCCTACCATTCGTTCCATTTTTTCCTTTTGGGTTCTCTGGTCCTTAGCTAGTCTTTCTGCACTGGCCTCCAGGTTGCTGAGGCGACTTAGAATTTCTTTGAGGACCTTCTTGTGGTCCCTGATAGCCTCCTTGCTGGTCTCTTTCCAGTCGGTGTTCATCTTTCCTATCAACATTTTTGTTCACCATGCCTCCTCCACCCTTTTGTGGTAGAGGGTTGTTATGGGCTGTGTAGCCCCTGGGTCCCTTATCCCATCTGCTTCTTGAATTAGTTCTGTCTAGGCTTTTCCCTTGCGTGTGGTGTTGATTTCTCTCTCCCACCTGTTGATGATCGCTTTGCCCTTTGGACCGACCTGCGTGAGAAAGGTAACCTTGACTTCTCTGGCCGCTTACTCCATCCTTGTAATCCTCCGGGTGCTTGTCAGAGGTTCTTTTCTCCTGGGGGCCTCTCTTACTATGGGTTTTCTTCATTCTTACCATCTCAGCTTGTTTGTGGTGGTTTTTGTCTTGGGTTCTTCTCCTGTTCCTATTCGCCCCTTCTTGGTATGTAAGATGGGATCTATAATTGCTTCTCTCCGGTCTGTGGTTATTCCTGGTGTTTTGTTAAGAACCAAATATCAATATAGCATAGAAAAACCTCAGAATAAGTACTCAACGCCTTGAAAAAGAGAGAAATTCAGATAATAAGCCTCTTCGAGGGGGCAACCTTCTTATGCCCACATAAATGTACAACTACAAGATGATTCCAAATGAAAATGTCTCCTTGATATATATAGGAGACTAGGAGGTATAATTACAACTAATGGACTAAAGCCGACATAAATAAAATAACATTACTAATGTAATATGCCCGAATTAAGGGGTAATGAGCCATTATTTAGGGCTTAACATGCCCCTCCCCTTGAGACAAGTGTTGTCCGCAACGCTTGAGTAACTATGGATGCTTCTGTATAAAAGACTCATCTTCCCAAGTGGAATCTTCAGCCGATAGTTTCCTTCATTTAATGAGATACTCTGAAATGGATCTATTCCTCAGCTGGCGAATTCTTGTGTCAGTGATGGCTTCAGGCTCCAATATTATTTTTCCTTCCTCGTCAAGTTTTGGCAATATATTTTGAATTGGGATCTTGTCACCTATAACCTTCTTTAAGCATGAAACATGGAAAACAGGGTGTACTCATGAAGATGCAGGCAACTCCAATTTGTATGCCATAGTACCAATATTTTGCAACACCTTATAAGGACCATAGTACTTTGGTGATAATTTATTATCCTTCTTGGCTTGCTTGAGGGACATCTATTTGTATGGTTGTAGTCTTAAAAACACCCAATCTCCTACTTCAAAACTTATTTCACTACGATGTTGATCTGCGTGTTGTTTCATGCGATTCTGTGCCATGGTTAGGTTGTCCTTTAATATTTGGAGAACTTGTTGTTGATGCTGGATGTGATCTTCCACTGCTTGAACCTTAGATTTTTATTTTAGAGAAGAAGTGATGGAAGGAGGGTGGTATCCATATAGTGCCATAAATGGTGTCATTTTGGTTGCAGTATGAAAGGAAGTGTTATACCACCATTCTGCCAAGGGTAATCCTTTGAACCATTGTGTTTGTTTATCAGAGACAAAGCAACGAAGGTAGCCTTCCAAACATTTGTTCACTATCTCGGTTTGTCCATCAGATTGAGGATGATAGGATGAGCTATGAGCCAATTGAGTACCCAAACAAGAAAATAATT
>ML790131.1:331711-352035 GCA_009831015.1 Picea engelmannii | reverse complement strand
GAAACAAGCCTCTCCCCCATTGAGAGCATGGCTATGACTAGATACCTAATGTATAAGAACAAGTTAAACAACATGGAAGACAAGAGGCTACCTAAAATTGCTTCAAAATCAAGTCATAACCACCATCGACTCGAGCGAGGATGACATAAAGACTCCCGATCTTGGCTAAACTATTGGGGAATCATGGAAGAAACCATTTTGTAGAATAAAGATACAATTAAAAAAATTGTCAAATCAAAATTTAAGGAAAAAATGTGGTGTGATAAAGAGTTAGAGGAAAAAATAAAATTAAGGTATTATAAAGATGTAATCAACCCTAATCTAGAATATCAAAATTATCTATCTGTTTTTCCAAGTGTAAAGAAAAAAATAAGCATTGCAAAGATAAGAACAAATTCTCATGAGCTCCATAGTGAAACTGGGCATTGGTCAATTCCTAAAATGCCATGGGATGAAAGAGTGTTTCACCTTTGTGACACTAAGAAGGTTGAAGATGAAAAACACTTTCTCTTAGATTGTCCAGCCTATAGCCATATTATGTCTCATTTTCAAAATATTGATCACACTACCAACCTTCCTAACCTCTTAACTAAACAAAAGTATGGTGATTTTGGAAAGCTTCTCTTAATGCTTTTCGAGCACAAAAACAAAATTCTAAAGAATCACAAGTAATCACTTACCGTCTTAAGGTCCGATAGACCAATTAGGTCTTAGTGGACATTAATCATCATCATCATCATACTCTCTTTAATTATTCATTATTAATTATAATTGAACATTAACTAATTTACATCAATTATATGCTCATCATATAAATATTAAGATTGAATCCCACAAGAAGTAGTCTAAACATTCTAAGTTTTGGTTTTTCTTTGGTGATATTTTTTGGGGATATTTGCTTGAAATTCGGTGAGAAATTGTTAGATCTGCAAATTTGAGTGATTATTTTTGTATAAGCTTCCATGGAGATCTTGTTTAAACTATAATTGTTATGATCATCAATCTTCTTTATTAGTCCCTAAGGGAGGAACTAGACTAGTCAGTGATATATGATGACCTTTAACAAGCTGACGACAAAGACTTTATTGGTTTGGAGTCATTCAGCTCCGTGGGGACTCGAGAGTCATTCATTTCCAATAAATTTACATCACAGTCACTCATAATATTTTTTCACAAGCGACGAGGGATAGGGAAAATTACTTAATACAACCTGATAATTTAACACAACCAAACAACAGAGACTTTATTGGCACGGTCATCTATCAGTCAACGTCCCACCAACCTTCTTTATGTTCTTCCAACACTGTTAACTCATTTTATTTTGGCATCGAGGAGGAAGAATAGTCCAAATGCAATCTTTCTTGCTCGTTTAAAAAGGTAATATTAAATGGGTTATTTAAAATGGTTGGGTAAATTTTATTTTGTTAAACTTGCATACTTTATATTTTAATACTTTACTTTATACAATTAATCTGATAGCATATTTTCAATAATATTTTACTTTATATAGTTTATATGATAACATTTTTCAAATTAATAATATTGTAGTATTATTATTGCATTATTAAAGAATAATATTATACGAGTTATTTAGAATGGTTGGGTAAATTTTATTTTTATTAAAATTGAATACTTTATATTTTAATACTTTAGTTTATATAGTTTATATGATAACATATTTTCAAATTAATACTTTAACACTCTAGTCCCATCTAGTTACAGTCCTTTTCCAAATCTACTTGGTAGGGACTAAGTTGCCATGCAACCCTTGTTTTTTATTTTTTATTTTTTATTTATTTTTATTTTCTGTAAATAAAATTGGATCCTTATTTTAATGCCAACTGTAAGCTTACAAAAATTCCTTCAGCCTATCTATGTACACATAAATTCCTGCAGCTGAAGGTAGAACTGCTAGTAACAAAATTACATAGACAACGCGGTTCCTTGAATTCCTTCCTGTAACCCGTGCCTTGTAACTTCTGGACCAATTCCCGATTTCCGAATCAGCAAAAACTTCGGGACCAATTAACAGTACACAATCCTCTCACGATCAACGATTGAGATCAACTTGCGAACTTGGACTTCGCGAGTTCTCTCCTCATCCTTCCCCAAACTATGAGCTTAGTGGGCGCTAGCCCCTCCCCTTCCGAGCGCTTTGAGATTTCACTTTTCGCGAAGTTGAAAGAACGCTTACCTTTGTTCTTTAGAAACCTGAACCCCGACTCTCCGCTTTCCAGATCCTTCATGAATCAGGATTTCGCGATTCGGGACTTCTCGATTTGGGAATTTGGAGACCCCGATCTTCCAAGATTCGAACCCCAACTCTCCGCTTGCCAGATCAACGGTCCATAAATCTTCGTGATCCAATGATCCTGAACTTACTTTTGTGAATCGGGGCTTCACGCATCGGGACTTTGGAAGTTGATTCGTCTCGAGCTTCCAAAACCCAAACCTCAACTCACCACTTCTGGATCCAATGGTCCTGGTCTCTCCTTCGCGAGTTAGGACTTCTCGACTTTGGCAAGTCCACTTTCGTTCAAAGCGCTAAGGCTCATGCACTTTACTTCTGACGACTTTTGATCTTCTGCGCTAATGCTAACGGTCACCCTCTCTCCTGAGCTTCTGATCATTTCTGACTTAGAGGAATTGCTAAGTCTTCAAAGGTGACACCCCGTCCGGGTTAGGATCGTCCAACTGGGTAAGTTCCTGCAACCCTTCTTTTAGTTGTTGTGTCTATAACGTGTATATTTTTTTGAGTTCCATCTTTTTCTTTTTCCATGAAATGATTTTATACATTTTTTGTAGGTTTCACCTTTTTCTTTTTTGTGGGTATATATATTTTTACTGGAATATACAAAACTTTTTTACTTAAAATTTGTACTTTAATATATTAAAATTATATATATATATATATATATATATGGGAAGGTGACAAAACTTATAGGTAGTGAGGATAACGATCACTTGTTATTATGTGTAGATGTGACTTGACTCATCATTGTTATTAAAAAAACCACATCATTTGAAATAACTCGTTAGTGGTTTGTAAGGGGGAAAACTTCCATTCTTGCCAAATGCTTCTGGGTTTTGAGTTGTTAACTTGTCTCCTTACTTCCGAAGAAGATGAGCTCTTACCTAATTAGAAGCAATTTTAGGTCTTACTCCAAGATAAAAAGACGATTTCAGCCTAGATAATATCTACAAGAAAGGCAATATCCTCTGTGGTAATTGCTAAGGTTACTTCTAGTGAGGTCATGTGTTTTTTAATTGTATTTATCCGTACTTCCATACATGAAGCCAAATACTACTTTAATCACAATTTAAATGAGTTTAGCATTCTTTAAAATAAAAAACCAAGAACGCGTATATTTGTATTAGAAAATTGTTGCAGTTGCATTGTTCAGTATGATAAGACATATAAGAGAGGACCATTCAACAAAACATTATGAGATATGTCCAAAATTTGAAACTGACAGTCTATGAAAAAAAAACAGTTATTCGTAGAGGATTTTTTAAAACTACTACAAGGATATATTTAGACAAATACTCTCAATAGCAAACAAACTTTAAAAAACATTAGACATGTTATTTAATATAACACCCACAATGCCAATGTTCCATTTTATTTTCCCGACATAACACCTGTTCAAGCCCTTTTTGTCTACTCACAACACTCAAACCAACAATCCTATTAACGCACTCCAACTTTCCCTCAAGAATAAAGACGAAGGAAAAAATGATATCCTTTAGCAAATTTGAGATGATAATAGGTGGCCTATGGAGCAACAAGTACCTTTGACATAGAGCAATGCAATGCAATCCAAACAAACCAACTAGAAATCAAAGGATGTGACTTGGACCCCACAAACTTGAGTTGTTGACCCACCAAGATGCAAAACCCAACACATTAGAACCATAGTTAGAGCTACCTAGTCCTCATGAATAAGAGTAAAAAAAACATTGATCCAACAAATAACCAGAGCTAGGATCCCATAGAGTTAAACCAACATGAATGATATCTAATGCTAAGCCCCAATTCAAACCAAGTTGAAGGAAAACTGTGAATTGTAGACCAACAAAATACCACAAGTCCTCATGCAACAAATTGGCATCGAGAGCCATTATCCGACTTGCAAGAAGAATAAAAATCTAGAGTGCTTGATGTGCCCAATCCCACATTAACCTTCCTGTGTGCGAGGGTAGTGCAGGTTGAACAATCTGTGGTCGCCTACTTTGATAATCAACCACCCTTGATATCATGCCAAATGTTTAACATGCAAGAACACCTATTAATGTTGAATTAATATTTAGGGGATGGGGAAAAATACCTCCCCTCTTTTTAGCCTCAATTTACCGCATTCCAAAGGAGTGACCTTGTTGGATAGACTATCAACTTGATAGTTGAGCAACCTAAGAACATCGTAGAACTAAACACTCTTGAATTGGAAAAATTCCTTCCTAATTTGCTTGATTATTCTTATTAGCACACAATTGCTCGGATATAAGGCTTTGAGCATTAGTTTAATGATTAGAGTTGAGTCCCCTGTGACATTAGGTTTTTGATATGCTTTTCATCGATGATCCTCGACCCTTGAAACATAATAAATGTCTCTACTTGATTGCTTGAAGCTTTACTGAGTCCCCACTGGAAGGTCTTTTCTATGTTTCCTTCGGGATGAAGAATGATCCCCCACACCTTCCACCCCTACTACTATTTCACAATAAACACTATCATAATATATTTATTAGCATACCCCCTAAATAGGAAAATAGGAATGCTGAAGTAGTGAAAGGGAGGTGTGCATAATATTATTGTTAAATGGAAAAATATTAGAAACAAAGTTAGATATATTTTGTATATATTTTTAAAAAGTACAATAGATATTGAAATATAAATGAAAACAAGGTAGATAAGCCACATAGTGGCTAGCACATGCCTATGATGAAAACATAGGTTTTCTTGTTTGATGTGAGAAGCATAGCTTGAAAATGCACAAAAGAGACTAGTTTGCTAAGAAGAATGAGGATCAAATGGAAGAATGAATTAATAATAAATTAGCAAATTAAGCCATAATTTGATTGTGTCATATATGTCTTCATTCTAGGTGTTTCCTTCAACCACGATGGGATTTCTAAATGGAAAAAGCCTCCTATGATTTCTCAATCAATGAAAATGAAGATAGACAACACCCTATATTTTCCTTCCTTGTTGGGAGTGAAACAACGTAACATTCTAGTAGTGGTATCTGACTCATTGAATAATTGTGCCCTTAGGTTGAGAACTTGCCAAAATACAATGTGGCACTCATGATTCCATAGAAAATCTTGTCACGTGTACACAACAATTATTTTCTCCATGCACATGTCAATTCCATTTAAGAATTTTATTTTAGCATGAAACAAAACATTGGTTTGATGTGATAGAAAAGTTTGTCATAGTGAAGGAAAGCTTGAGAAAGTGCGATGTGTCACAAAAAATGAAACTTTGGTGTGGTTCGATATGAAAAAGGCTATCACAGAGATAGAAATCTCAAGGAGATGTGATATGTCACATGAAGAAAAACTTGGTGCAATATATTGCAAGGGAGAAGAACTTCATCCTATGCGATATGTCATAGTAAAAGTAATTTCATAGCGATGCATCATGTGAACGGAAAATTTTGGGAGATGCCATACATTTCACGAGTAAAGTTTTCCTTTGCAATACATTAAGGTGAAAGAAAACTTTAAGGCACATTTTATGTCACATGGAAATATTTTTTGAGTGCGACACGTCATAAGGGAACTAAAATTCAAAGGATGAGATGAAGAGAGGGGATGGAAAATATTTTCACTTAAAAAAATCCCTTTGTCACGATAAGGAAAAATCTAGAGTGATGCCATATGTCGCACTTAAAAATGGTTGAGGTGTGATACGTGCAGTGTCACGAACAAAATTATTTTAGGTGTGATATGTCACAAAGAAGTAGGTTTGTATGAGAGGCAAAAAGAAATTTGTACAAGTATAGGAAGAATTTTTATGGGGCAAAAAAACTTGTTCAGAGGTTGAGGAAAAAGTAAGCCTTTGAGGAACATAGTGAGTTTCAAAAGGAAACGAACCAAGACATCATTTGGCACATTTAAAACCCTTTTTTTAAAGTCACATCAACAATCACATTGATGTATCACACGAAACATAACATTGGTGCGATGCGATAAAATTTTTTGTCGACGTGAAGGAAAGTTTGAGAAAGTGCGATGTGTTGCACGAAATGAAATTTTAGTGTGATGTGATATGAAATTTTTTGTCATAGAGATATAAAGCTTTAGGAGATGTGATATGTTGCATGAATAAAAATTGGTGCAATATATCGCAAGGGAGGAAAACCTCATCCTCTGTAATATGTTGTAGTAAAAGTAATTTTCAGAATGATACATCAGGTGAAAGGAAAATTTTGAGAGATGTGATAAATCACATGAGCAAAGTTTTGGAGTCTAATTAAACCCATTGAGAACAAAATTCTGATGCATTTCTTTAACTTATACATTTACTAGAGGAGCAAACAAAAACTTGACCATTTGCAGTTTATAGTGGGATCCTTGCAAACCCTTTATGTATTTGAATGCCAACTGATGAAGCAAGCAGAGTGAAAGAAGCTTTCAATGGTGCATCAAAGGTATTGGATAAGAGACTAGCTCATATTTCTCTTGTGAGTAGTTCACCTTCTCTCATTCCTCTTAATTTGACTATGGTGATGAAAATATCTTTATATTTCAAGAAGAGGAGCAAAATGGAGCAATGACAGACAATCTAGATTTTTTGACAATTTAAATTTTTTCGATAATATTAGAACATTCAGATGTTGAGATCATCCCCTGATCCATTTCCTTGAATGTCGAACAACAAAAACCCATGCATCTACATTCTATAGTGCAACTAAGACATGAGATTCATGTTCAAAGCCATCCAAGTTACTTCTCACAAGTACAAGCCACGATGAAGGCATTTTCCTTGAAATTGCAATGTACAAGCCTATGGAAGTTCATATGTGTTATACTTGTTTCATGTCGAGTTGGGCCAATAAGCCACAACATTCATTGAACCACTGAATAGGATGAAAAATTACCAAGCACTATTCTTTTGAAGTCTTTATCTTTTTAAAGCTCTGGTTTGTCCATTCACTCAAACTTTTCAAAATTAAGAAGAAAATGACACAAGGATAGTGATGGCAATGATCAAAGGTGGCTAGGTGGTACAAAATGGTCAAGTTCTTGGAAATCAAACCAAATTTTGTGAGATAACTAGTAGATAAAGGCTAAGAGGGATCCGAGCATGATGTGTATAACTAGTGAGAAAATGTACCGTTGCAACTCTAATGTACTATGCTGATTCTGTCAAAATAATAACAAAACCTTGAGAACATCATTTGAATGTAGTGAATTTATCATGGGGTTACATAGAAATTAAAATTCAATACGTGTCATGAAACTTTAAGATGTGCAATGTAGAGTGTCAGGGTGTTAAATATATGTAAGGTATGAGTAGTGTTAGGGTATTAAATATAAGGTATTTAATATATGTGGGCATGTGTCAAATTTTGAAATTTCACGTTTTTAAATGCTTTTAAAACCTTCAAAAATATGAAGACAAATTCAAGCACACCAAGGGAAATTATGTGCCATCACAATGCCTCAACCAATGGAAAACTCGATTTCAAAAAATAAAATAATTTTTTTTTGCTAAAAAATGAAATTAATTATATATTTAATCAAACGTTGGAAATGTTTTGTAAAATGGATGAAGTTATCACAATTCAAGGGTTACTTCACATCATGCTAATTACTATATTAATTTCTTTGGTAGGTACTAAAAATTAGGAGCAAGGACATAAGAAGGTTTTATGTAAGCAAATTTTTATGGTTTTATTTTTTGCAAACACCCCGAACATCATGGTATGGGAATCAAATAAATACATATTTTTTGAAATGTCTTGAATCAATAAAACATAGTATAAAAATGTGTCTTAAATGTATTAAGATATAGGTTGTAAATGGAGAGCAACAAAAACATTGTAAGAAACAAGAGGCATCCATGACATATGAAGTACAAAGACATGGAGTACATACCACATAGTTATGGAGTGCATTCACAAATGGAGTATGTAGCCATGGTAATGTATTTTGAATAAGTTTATTGATATGATAAGAGTTAAAATAGGTTATATTGACAAAGCATCTAAGCGTGCTTCTTCTTTCTTTCTTGGTGCAATGAATGCACTATCTTGCATTTTTGCATAACATTCAAAAGATAAGGAGGGCGAGATGTGAAAACCTACTAATGGTTTGATGCATGATATCACTGTGAAGGTCAATCCTTGTTATTCAACCTTTCCAATGTCGATGGTTGCCTTGGACAATGTTAAGCCTTGGGATTTATGTACTATCAAGGCCCATGCCACCTTAAGTAGGATTTGTTTCTTATTTACACACTTTATGGGTGGGATTGACTTTTTTTTTTTGGGTGGTATGGTCCCATGGTGGATTGATATATGTATTGAAATCCACAACAACATATGCTGGCAAGTTCAGCAGGCCTGATCCCTTCGTGTAGGAATTTTGGATGACCATTCCTAGTGGTCCATTAACTAATCTTGCATGAATCCACAAATTGTAGGTCAAGATAACACGCTGGCCAATACATAACAAGTTTTTTTGGTCCAATTGGTGGGCACCATCTTCCTTAAAGACACCACAACTAAGACATTATGTGATACTGTGTGCTATTGGCCTGTTCAACAACTTTGATATTTGTTTATTATGTTACGAGACTAGTATATTTGTTGCAAATAAGTGTATGTCTGCATTGAAGGATTTGCATTCTATTGTAGACAATGATGTACTTGTTTGAGACCGAAGGATCTCTCAATCTTGTTGTAGCATAGTTGGTTTCCTGATGTTTGTCAACAAGCGATGAAAATGGACCTACTTTGCATCTTGACCCTGTTGGCGAAAGATTGTTTGCAAGGTTACAACAATGGTGAAGGAATTCCATAAATACCTACCAGGTGTTGCCTCTGCATACAAAGGTGTGTCCATATCCAACAATAATTGTCCTAGATAATCGAAAATAATTATAAACCAACGACCAAATGGGAAATTTTTGTTTTATTGAAATGATTCATGTAGAAAACTTTCAATTTGCACAAATAATTTAGGCCCTATGAAGCTCATCTCATCAATGAAAATATAACATATATGTTTCATCTCTTCTTGGAAAACTGCCAATGTTTGTGCTTGTAAAGGTTGACATCTTTTATTGGAATCTAAAGTGTTGCATGTGCAGTGGTTACTTGTATGTTGAAAGGTGTAACTCCATGTGGGGCAATAAATAGTATTGGAATATATCCATAGGGTGAATGGGTATTCAAAGAAACTTTAATGTAACTTATAAGGTAAGATTTTGTAGTCCCGACTGTTCCTTGGATGATCATCATTAGGGGTTTTATGAGATTTTTTTGTGAATGTTATAATATTATATTGAATGCCTGACATTGTTTGTGTGACAATATATTATCATGTGGAACAACATGTTGGTCCTTATGTAGGACATCCATGCAATCCCAGTTGGTTTTGATGAACTATGGTGTATAAATAAGAATTTCTTCTGGATGCCAAGGATGCCAATCTCATTGAAGTATATTGGTAGTGGGAATCAATCTTGATAGCAATTTCCAGTCATTTATCTCCATGTCAATATGCATGTGTATCATTTTCTTTAGCTTCATCTAGTGCTGTTCCTTCAATGGTTATAGGGGAACGGTCCACATGCCATGCATGGTAGGTTGATTTTATGTTCTCCCTGTTATCCCCATTTTGTGGATAACTAAGGAGATTATGTCTCGAGGCCCTTAGGTTGCAGATATGGAGTGCAGAGAGACTACATGATGAACAATACCCTTTTGCACAGTTGGAAAACCCTCTCACCACCACATATGGCCACATATTTCTAGATGGCATCCACCACATCAACTAGCTTTCGGAAGGCAGTAGGCCTTGCTCCATGAGGTACAAGTCAGTATTATGGTGAGCATCATTTCAATATTTAAGCCAATTGAGTATGTTGTATCTTAGATTGCTCTAGATTTCATGATATATGCTTGGACATTATGCCTTTTCCCTTGCTTCACCTTGTTGATTGACATTGTTCCCTAGTAAGTGGTATTCCTTGGGGATGCGTTTGCTACTAGGAACTCCCTTAAAGAGCCATCATACCGTTCCCAACCATACTTACCACTTTACATCATTGTTCCCCTCCATTTCCTTATCTCTTGGGATTTTAGGGTGTATTGACCCAAGAAGGGGTTGTCTCTCATTCTATGGGAAGGGGTTGAAGGCCCAGAGGGATTGATGTTGGGTAAAAGATAAAAGCCTTGTATGAACCTTCCAGATGCTTCGCCTAGGGATCACCCAAGACAACATTGAAACACTTATCTTTGAGTAAAGGGGACCCACAATATAATAAAGAATGCTTAAAAGGTTAGTTGAAGGATGAGAGGTCTCATCACAATCCGAACTATCACGTCCATGAATATCTAGTGGTATGACATTGCCATCATCTTGTCACCAAACTAGGGTAATGGCTCTCAGTTGCATGGATGAGAGAATGGGGGTCTCATCACAAGCCATCCTTCTCATTTCCACTAGGTATTTGTGGGTGACATTGCCATTATCTGGTCACCACACGAGGGTCGTGACCTTCAACCTCTCCTTAAAATTATGAAAGAATAAAAGAATGGAAAATAATGGTCTTGGAAAAAGTGCATTGAGAACGAAGGTACCACACACCCTCTACAAAGGCACCCATGAATGAGACACTACGACCTCTTGTATGTCATAATCCCTATGCCCATTGAGTCTTGACCCCAACCATTTCACCCACTTTACATGGCTTAGAGAGGGATATTTTGGAAACTCTCCTTGACCTAGGGAAAGATCTACCCAATAGGACACCTCGTCAACCCTCCCATATTCAAGCTTGACAAGTCACATAGTGTCTTTGAGAAATTAATTGTTTGATATAGTAATATTTTACACAATGTTTAGGTGGATCATTTATTGATTGGATTCACTTATCATGATGTTATGACTTGAGATCCTTGGAGGGCGTGCTCATTTGTCTTTGCAAGACATAGTTGGTGGACAATTTTGGGAGAACAAGCCTAGCTTGGGCTTCCATGGGGCTACAAGACCACAGGTTTGGATGCCAAGGGTCCACATGCTAGATCATAGAGATGAAGAATTGAATACCTAGAAGTTGATGTGGAAGACCTATCCCAACCCTCACATGCCAAACAATTTCCCAGGAGGGAAAAAACGTCTTCTTTTTGAGCTTGACGTCATACTTGGAGGCTAGGGTTTGGTGGTGGAGTTTCCACACATTGACACAAAGATGTTTTGAGGAGGATGAGATCTTTTCCATGGGGAGATTGCATAGATGATTGACATGTGGCCTTTGGAGGCCTACCATAGATTCTCTAAAACCAATGATCCAGGTGGATATTGGTGGCCACCCACCTATTCCACTTGGACCCCCACCATTGCTTCTTTCAGTTTTTTAGTTTCGACACAGTTTACTATTTTTAGCAGTTTTTCGGGTCCTGAACTTCGAGAGCCGTTTGAGGCGCTAAACGACGTTTTTTTGGGAAAACGGGGAGCAAGATGGAAATTACTTCGATGTTGCTCAGATCAAAAGTTGTAGTCCTCGGATAGATATTTCTAATGAGGTATTGAGCATGCCAAATAGAGATCATATGCCAAAGTTACATCCCTGGGAAGTTGATGTACCAATTTACCCAAACGGGGCCCATAGTCTTGGCGTTTCATCTCCTAGGGTTAGGTCTTTGGATGTTTATGGTTTTCCATTATTTCTCAATAATATATAGGCCTTCGAGCCTCATTGTAACACAGTTCAGAGGCTAGTAGCCGCCACATCTCTTCTCAAAGATAAGCTACCAACACCCTAGCTAGTTTATTTCCATTATGTCTGTAAGCGTATTTGAGTCATTGGTTATTAATGAAATGAAGTTTTATTTCCGCTGCATCTCTACGTTTATGTGTATTTCTGTATTTCATTGTGTTCCTACATAAATCCAGATCAACCAATGACTTGTCCCAAGTGGAAAAACGTCCCCTAAAGGGGTGACGTCCATGTAAAATTAGGGTTTTATTTGTGCAAAAGTGAATTTTAAATGAATTTTTAATATTACTTTGTTAAAGGGGGAAATATTAGGGTTGTTGAGCCCTAGTATTGTGGGTTACCCCTTAATATGTGGACAAGTCACCTTGGTGACATTTTGTATAAATAAGAGATCATAAGATATCATTTGGACATAACTCTCCCTCTTCTAAGAGGACTTGATCTTAAATTTTCTCTACACTTGGCTATATTTGTCTCTTGTGCACTTGTTTATGTCTAGCTCTTGTGAATGGTTGATGGAGGAGTGAGGTGCTAGCCTTGGATGAATGCTTTCTAGCTTTTATGGTGGATTATCTTAGCATCTTTCTTGATTTTGGTATGGTATTTTACTCTTATGCTATAATTTTTTCAAGTCGAGGATTGTTGTGCTAGGAGCTAAGTGGGAAGTAAGAGTATTTACACCCCCACTCTAGTATCCATCATTTATTCCTTAAATTTCATTGATGTTGCAAGGGTTTGTTTGAGGAAGTAAGAGGATATACACCCCTCATTCTCAAACCCTAACTAGAGATACTTTCCTTGGGAAGTAATAATATTTACACCCCTAAGGAAGTATCACCTCTAGTTCATTTATTTGACTCCATTAACCCAATAGTAAAGGCACTAATCATCTATTTTTTGCATTGGAGATATAAAATCATTTCCTTGGGAAACATGTATTTTTGTCTTTTGAAAGATCTCTTGCTTGGAGTTGGTTTGCCATATTGAGAGGAATCTTCCCCTACTAGGACGTCCCCTCTCTCCCACTACTTAAATTTCTGTTACAAACTTTAATCTACAGCCATTAGGGCTCATCTAACCTAGATAAACTACTAACCATAACTCCTAAACTAACCCTAGACTAGATCCTAAATTTTTCTCACTAACTCTACTAACTAGGGCACATCTTTTGGGCTAATTGTTGGCATATTTTGATGGTGTAACTTGCTGATATAAGTGACTGAAAGATACAGCCACAAGGCTGCAATTTTCTGCAGAAAATAGATGTTTACAACAATCATCTTCTCTTACCTCTTAAGTGCCATTTTTCAACCCATATCTATTGCTAATCTTAATGCTGATTTTCTTAACTAGTTTAGATCTTTGTATGCTGATTTGGATGTTTTATTTGCTGATATAATCTGTCATCTACTACTGAAAATTAGAGACAACAAGCTTAAATTTCTGATCCATACTAACATATATCATTGCAAGTTGGATTTTCTTGTGTCTCGGGTAGGTACAATCATTCGGAGAAGTATTACATCTTTGGGGCAATACTTGTTAGGTTTACAAGGCATCTCTTTCCACTTTTTACTCCATTTAAATTTGACCTCTAGGGGCTCCACTTCCATCTCTATTCATCCCCATCTCATTCCCCCTAGGGTCACTGGGATTGCCTCCCTAGAGTGATCTAGTCACTCTTGAAGTGCAGGACCTACATCGAGGTGACATTGGGTGTAGGATTCACAAGTTGTAGTACTTGCTTTTGTGGTTGGGTCAGGTTTTTCCCAAACTACAACTTGTGCTATAACACTCCCAATTTTGAATGATTGTATCTTTATGTCAGTAGTGAATTTATGTAATGGTTCATATAATAGAAACTCATTTTGGCAGAAGTATTCAAAGGTATTGGAATCTGTTGCAAGAATGACCATAAAGCGTGGCCATACGAGGATAATTACCGAGGACTATCTTTGTCACCACAAGTCATTTTTTTGGTGGCAACTATATGACCAATATTTTACAGTTTTGATGAGAGGGAGGGGATGAAGGCAAGGAGGACGATTGACATAGAATCAATGAAACTATATCTAGATAAGAAATCACATGTATCTTGTGATATTGAATGAAATATCTGGAAACCAACATTTAGCGTGATGAACATAAGACTACATGTGACAAGTGGGAGCTTCTTCTACATATGCCATGTTTCTTGGGAACCTATATCTCGGTTGACAATAGCCTTTGTGTGTAAGCGTCTATATGCAAATGAAGCAAGGTGTTTTCAATTCAATGTATCTGCTATTTTACTCAACATATGGTGATAGCTCTTTGACCTTCCCTCTACTTTAGAAGGATATTTGGAAATGTATTTCAACACCACATGCTAGGAGACGATAGGTTGGAAATCACTCACCATATCTTACGTATGTTAGGGTTATGGATGTTTAGATGGTCATCAATATATGGAGGATCATATTTTTTTTGACTGATATCTTCAATGAAGAGCGATGATTCAATATGTAAGTTCCATGGATAATTATACCTGCATTGAAGCTTGGAGCCTTTCCTATGGAGACATGTATTCTCATGACATTTTGTATGACATTGCACTCGATTAAGTAGCTCTTTGTAGTCATAAAACAAGTTTGAAGCAAGGATTTTTGTTGTATTTCTTAAACAAGGGTAATCCTCAATGGATGTATGCATGTGTACATTGGTATCATGGTAGTTTTGGGGATTCCAAGACGTTACATACTTGTCAAAGAAAGACTTAGCATAACTTATTTTCATGAGGTCTTCCCAGTCCAAAATTTCCATGCCTGGAGCACATTGTAACCATAAAAAGCCATGAATAATTGTTGAGCTCATGTGTTTCCGTTCATACCTATATGAAAGCCATTAATAGAATGTCAAAGAGGAGTTTTAAATTAATGATTTTTATAGAATGCATGGGAATAAAAGTATACTATGAAAAACCTATACCAAAATTCCTTTGCGTGCAAGTATTTTTTTAGCATCTCCTCATGGAATATTTCAAACCTTTTATGCATGTATAAACTGACAGTCTAGGGTAGTTGAATGATATTACAAGTTTTCCATAGTTGTCACATCAATGGGTTAGAAGGTGGTGTGGTTCCCATTAGAGCATGCAAGTCCGACCATTTTGTGTCTATTGTACTGAGTGTGAAGAATAATGTGGGGCATCCTACCCGTGCGATTATTTCTGTCATCTCTCTTCTACGAAAAATCTAGTGTGCTTGAGTCCTTCATAGATGCGTCCCAAATAGCATGACATGCTTTGGTAGCTTGTAAGTGGGCAAAGTTTTAAAGTGGTAGAAAAGGTATTTAATAGTGTTGGACATGTTATTTTCTTGGATCTTCTTTTCAAATACTACAACACTTGCCTAACTGCAGTAGTGCATGATGGGGTTGTAATGGAAGTAGCAGAACTTTGGATGGCTACTGAATATGTTGTCATGATATCACATCAAGTGGAGTGCATATTGGTCAATGCAAATGATTCTTTGTTATGGTTAGCCATGTATTGCATTCCCATTCAAGAAAAGTGTTGGGAATGCCATATCCAATAGACCCTCTATATTATATTTAGTCATTGGTCCTACTCCTAATTGTGTCCATTCAATCATAAATATTGGAGGGATAACCCTTTTTTGACAAAGTTATAAAATGTATAAGTTACAAAAAGTGATGCCTCGCATAGGTTGTACACAATAAAGTAAGGTAATGTTTTAAGTCATTTCCAAATACAAAACATACTAAGGGTTTTTACTTTGTAGAAAGACTTGTAGCTATTGACATTCCCCCATCTTGGAGTTGATTTTATCTAATGCAATAACCATGGATTGGACTTGATTATTATTGCCAAATGTGTCTTCATGTATTAATAGTTTGAACATATAATTATTAAAAAATGAGTTGCCAAAAATCTACGTTGTCTTAATATTGTTTTCCTATGTGAGTGAATATAGTTGCATAGAAGGGATTCCTATAAGGTGTTATGTTTCTTCTTGGAATGCGGTAACAATTGTTGTCCCTATATGGTCCTTAATTTTGAACTGGAACATGTACTTGTAATCACATACATCAATAGTTTGCTTGCATACATGACAATGACAGTTTCAATAGTAGTTACCTTTCTCTTGCATTAGCGATTAGTAAACATGAGAGGGAACGAAATGTACCATCAACCATATTTATTTATAGAAGCAATAATTTCCTCGACCAAAATGAAAGATGGATGTTGATGATCTTGACCAAGTCCTTCCTTTTCAATGTCAGCCACATTGTTTTGAACAAAAGAGTGACCACCAGAGGCACCATGTGTAGATAAGGGGTGATATTTAAGGGTTGCACTTTGTTTTTCAAAGCAAGTTATTAAATATTGAAATTATTTGAGATCGAGATTCATGGAAATTTGAGACGTTAAGGTTGTACTAATCAATATCCTATAGACATCACTTGTTCTTCCAGCCTTTATAACAATGATTGGAAAGGAATTTGAGGTAGAATTTTGTTGTAGGCCATATTTATTAGAGAACACCCCCCATAATGTAAGGTCAACACTATATCCTAACATGTCCTTCAATTCAAGGGTTCTCTTTTGCTTCTCAGTGATATTCTTCCTCTGTATGGTCGTTGATTGGCTAATAGATAGAGAAACATGAAGGATATCAACCACAAAGTCATTAGGTAGGGTTGCTAGCTCATTGATAGGAGTAAACTTGAAGTTATGGTTTGTTATTAAATTTCCATCCTCAAGGCAACGTTCTATTATTGAGGTATTATCTAGAGTTATTTCCCAATATTTTTCTAAGTGTCTGTATTATTCTTTTGTGGGTTTGATCAACCCCTTAGAGATTATGTAAAATTTGTCAATTTGTATGGAAGGGTGGAATTGTATTGCTTGCATTTTGAAACATGTAATGCATATCTCATTATTTTCTTTATCAATAACATCAAAGCTAAAGACCTGCCCGATGCCCTTGGAATTCATGAAACTACATAGATCGTGCTTCAAAATGATTCTAACTTTGATTGTCTATGAATTCATGTATGCATTCAAATATTTGATAGGAATAATTTTTGGGGGTGTGTCATTTGTTTGTAATGGTTGTATGGAACAATGGCGTATGCTTATGCTCTATTGTGGATTGCCAATAATGTCTGTTTTCAGAGTCAACACTTGCATTTAAATAACTATAACAAGCTTGAAAAAATGACCAAATCATGGTAGTTAGTAATAAGGTATTGGTAAAATATTCGATAATGTAAAGCATGTTCAATGTTTGTGTGTGAGAATTCATACTTGTTGTAATGGGTAGATATACAAGTGAATCGATTTATTTGAACCAATGATCCATTTTCAATTTTTCTTGATGTGAAATATTCCATAAGGGTCGAAGAAAATATGCTTTCTATAACACTACTCCATCAGAGAGGAGAACACAATATCTTTCTTCTGAACTTTGTTTGAAGTCTAGAATTTTCAAGATAGGCACAAATTCTTCTTCACCATTTTGAATCCTTGTAACAAACTTCTCTATTAATATTGATGACATTGTATTGAATTTATTCTTTATGGAAAAGGATATATAATGGAAATCACAGGTTTCCTAGGCATGAATAAATCTAGGGTATCACGCTCGCTTCCTTAGCTGAAGGGAAGGGTATAAACATGCCTATCTCACGAAGAAAGCCGATCAATGCTTCTCAGTGCCACCTTGACTGGATTTAGTGTGCCTAAGAGTCAATCATATTTTTGTTTGGTCTATTTTACCAGATAGATGCCCGAGCACTAAGAGGCTTCTTCAAAGGCGATAAAAAATTCTTCTTCACCCTCATTCTTTGGGTGAGTAGTTATTCCTTTATCGAGTGTATTCACTCCTTAATTCCAATTTGATTAATATAAATGGAGTTGCGGGAATAATATAAGAACCAAATGAGGGGAATTAGTCCCACTGACCCGCGCTATGAATAGGCAGGTCAACAAATTAATCGATTGGATCTGCTTAACCCAATTTCCCCAACGACACTTCTTAGACCCCGCTCTTACTCTCTCATATGACTTTGCCTCGACTTCCTATGTGTTCCTTAGTTATTTTAGTTCCTTCTCATAACTACTTTAGTTTCTTCCCGGTAGTAGTTTCTTTCCCCAGCCCCACCTATGATTTCATGTCAGGAAGGAGAAGGTTGTTGAACACCTTCCCAAGACCTTGATGGAGGCTATCAAATAGAGGAAGAAAAGATACTTGATGGAGGAAAATAATATTTTTTCACTCTATAAAATGGAGGGGTAAACACTCTTTAAGGGATTATTGACCAGTTTAGATTATTCTATGTCTTCTTCTCTCTTCAAAACCTCCCCCTAATACCCCCTCCCCTGTTTTTCTCTCTCCCCTTTTGCTGCTGGAACCTGGTGTCTGGATTCTCTTAAGGGAACTCAGAATGGAATAATATTTTTCACTTCATCATGGAGGCTAACCACTTCATCATGGTTTGCAGAGAGTCCCCATCAATCATGTAATTATACAATATCTCTTTGATGATCATGCATGATATTTGTTCCTAAGAACTATTTCTCGTGTAAATGGGGTGGGGTGGAAATGACCATTGTTTCTCCACGTTGATTTGTTTCGATGATGTAGGCCAACCTTGGTATCCCCCAATGGTTTCATCTGCTGGTGGTTGTTTGATCAATACTTGTAAGTATAAAGGTGTGCCAAGTCTCTTTCCTACTCTTAAGGAGAAATGAAATAAACAATCTTCAAGGGAAATGAAAGTTGGTTGGTTAGATATAACAAAAAAACAACAGGAAAGGGTGACGACTGACCAATTATAGAGGATACACATGTGCTTGATGGAAATCACATATTCCCTAGGAACAATATTAACACATCAATATATTAGGCCAAGTATACACAATGGATATGAATGGAATCTAGGATTTTTTTTTATTTTGTCTTCCATTGCTATCATGGAAAACATGTGAGGAAATTTTGTTTGATAATACATAAAAGGAAATAAATTTTGCAATAATAAACCAAGTTTGATGTTGAATGTGAATAATGAGAAAATGAATTAAACTTAGGGATGAAACACCCTTTAAATGTGAATGTTAGGAAGTAAATTTCTATTATTTGGGATATATACATATGTGAACTATCAAAAAGATAAAAAAACTATTAAAAAGTATAACGATAAAAATATAAAAGTGTGCACAATATTCAAGTAGAGGAGATCATTTAATCAATGTATAAATCTATAACTTATTATTTATACTATTGGATATAGTTGATGAGGTGTTCTTGGTTTGATATGGTTAATAAAGTGTCCATTGTCAATCTATCATCCAACTTGGAAAGAGCAAGTCAAGGTTTCATAATCTTATGCAAATCCTTACTCCTATAGTAAGATAAATTTATCATTCATCGAATTCCAAGTTTAAGTAGAAGTGAAAGTGCACTAAAGAGACCGATTTACTAAGAAGAATGAGGATCATAGTGGAAGCATGAATTGATATTAAATTAGCAAATTAGGCCATAATTTTATCATTCCATACATGTCTTCATGTTGGGTGTTTCCTTCAACCAAAAGGAAATTTCTAAATGGAAAATCCACCTAAGCTTTCCCGATCAACGAAAATGAAGATAAACAACACCATGTATTCGCCTTCCTTGTTGTGAGAAAAAAAACATAATAATATGGTAGTGGTATCTGATTCATCGCATAATCATGCCCTCGGGTTGAGAACATGCCATGTAGACAACATGACATGTTGATTAATTAGGTTGGTTTTCATTGATGTTAACCCTTGAAGAAAGTTCGGTAGCGAATTCCTGTAGCACAAAGGTTTGGGTAATGGACCAAAGTTTATTTGATGGATAATAGTATGATTTTTGATATATTTACAGGTAAGAGTATTCTATATGGATAGTACATGTCATTCCATTTCCGGTGGTATGTGGAACGTCACATAACTCCTCACGGTTAGAGAGTTATGGCCATGTGAAGTTGGAGAACCCTCATGAGTCATCTAGAAGCCCTAAAAGGTCAAAGTAGTCAAAGTGTTTGCACAGAAGAAATTATTTAAATAATAAAGTGAAGTGATGAGTGTACTATAAGTCAAACAGGATGCAAAATAAATTATTTAAATAATAAAGTTAATGGATAATTCCCTAAAATAAGGAAAGTGATTTGAGAGATTTTAGAAGGTAAATAGTAAGTGAAGTGATGAGTGTACTATAAGTCAAAGTGGATACAAAAGAAATTATTTAAATAATAAAGTTAATGGAGAAATTACTAAGTGGACAAGTGGTTAGAAGTTGGTTAACCCTAAAATAAGGAAAGTGGGTTAAGATGGTTA
>ML790131.1:309673-323353 GCA_009831015.1 Picea engelmannii | reverse complement strand
TTTATGGATAGAGTGATGAATTGTTAGATAACTTTTGATGGTTATATTGGTGTATGTCTTTGGTATATGGTTGAGGTACATGTTGGGTACATGGTTGAGACAAGAAGTTGATGAGTTGGCACATACATGAGGTGTATAGTTGACGAGTTGGCACATACAAGAGGTGTATAGTTTATTATGTTGGTACATCTTGATGATTTAAGGATGATGCATGGTTGATGCATGGTACATGTTGGTTCATGTTATTGGTACATTTTGTTTGGTGCAGGTTGATTTGTACAGGTTGTTATAGGTTATTGGTACAGGTTGACAATGGCAGTGGTTGATTCAGTGACAGTGACAAGTTGTCTACATTTGGCATTTATATTTCAGGGTGGGGCAAAGACATGTGTTTGTAGCCGAAGATCATAGGGGGTTGTAGCCTCCTTTTGGTTGTAGCCAGAGAATTGGGGAGTTGGAGCTTTCCTCAGGTTGTAGCCTGAGAAAATAGGGGGTTGGAGCCTCCTTCCAGTTGCAGTTGGAAAACAAAGGAAGTTGGTGCTTCCAATGAATGCAATTCTTCAAGACATATAAGAAAAATCATTCTGTGGTTTTCTCCCGCATTAGGTTTCCAAGTAAAACATTGGTGTACTGTGTATGTGTATGATTGTTCATTTGTTCATCGCTTATTTACTCTGCAATTATTGGATGATAATGCTACATTGTTATAACACTTGGATTATATGGTTAAAAAGGATCAAATTGCTCTATTACTGATTCAACCCCTCTCTCAGTAATCCAACATGACACTCATCATTGGTAGGGTTATATACATCAACATCACAACTTGTGGGTTAATGTGTGATCATTTTTTAATACGATACGTTGTTTATTTTTTATTCCATAGAAAATTTTGCTATGCATACACAACAATTATTTCCTTCATGTGTGTGCCAATTCCATTTAAGAATTTGATTTTAGCATGAAATGAAACATTGGTGCGACGCCATAATTTTTTTTATTATGGCGAAGGAAAGTTTGGAAAATTGTGATGTGTCACACAAAAATAAATTTTGGTGTGACGCGATATAGAAAAGGCTGTCACAAAGATAGAAAGCTTGAGGAGATGCGGTATGTCACATGAAGAAACACTTAGTGCGATATAGTGCAAGAGAGGAAAACTTCATCCTATGCCGTATGTTGTAGTAAAAGTAATTTTCAGAGTGATACATCATGTGAATGGAAGCTTTTGGGTGATGCGATACATCGCATGAGTAAATTTTTCCCTTGTGATATGTCGGGAAGAATGAAAAATTTAAGTCACGTGATATGCCGCATGGAAATATTTTTTGAGCACGACACTTTGCAAGGGTGCTAAAATTAGAAGGATGTGATGAAGAGGGGGGATGTAAAAGATTTCCACTTAAAAAAATCCCTTTATCACGAAAAAGGACAAATACAGAGTGATGAAATATGTTGTGACTAAAAAGAGTTTAGGAGCGACGCGTGCCATGTCACAAACAAAGGTATTTATGTGCAAACATTGCAAGGAAGCAAGTTTCTATGAGAGGCGAAAACAAAATTTGTAAAAGACTTGGAATAATTTCTAAGGGGAAAACAACTTGTTCAGAGGTTGAGGAAAAAAAAGCCTTTGAGGAACATGGTGAGTTTCAAAGAGAAAATAACCAGGAGTATGTATGCATGGATGCAAGAATTAAAAAAACCATAAGATTGCTTCTAGGAGTATGTACGCATGGATGGAAGAATTTAAAAAACCATAAATTTGCTTCTAGGAGTGTGTATGCATGGATGCAAGAATCAAACTTGAAACTCATTTCACGATATGTGATGTTCAATACTTATCCACTTATAATAATGGGTTTCTAAGAGAGTGTTAGATATAGTGAAATCACTGTATGTGATGTTCAACACTTTTCCACTCATAACAATGGGTCTCTAAGAGAGTGTTAGATATAGCCAAATAACACATATTATTAGGGTAAGTGGGTGTGTGTGTGTGTTTATATACAAAGCATGCTATCTTGGTTTTAACATAGCATATGCATAGGCATTCTACACATTTACAAGGAATGGTTCAGAATGGGACCAATAATCGATTTTGACAAAGATAAATTAAATGAGTAAACCTTTTCCTTTGGCAAGTTACTCTGCAAGGTGATTTAGCGAAGTTTTCTAAAAGATGTCAAACTAAGTTATGAGAGTAGAAATGTTTCGAAGAGAAATATTTGTGCAAATGGTCCTTTAGTTTTGCATGGCAGTATGTGTGGTTCAGTTCATGAAGCTATGCTACATTGACTCAAAATATCATCACCTATTATTAAAATCCTAGAAACAATTGCAAGAAATATCTATATACTTATGATATAATATTAATAGGTGGAGTCCCCTAGATCAACATACCATAATATAAATGGTTATTTTAAAACACTTTTCCTAAGCAGATTTGCATATGTTCATATCAATGGTATTATGATTTCAATTATAAAGCTTCAAAGTTATGGTATGTTTATCTACATTTCTTGTGGTGCTTGACATGCTTAGATGATGAAAATAGTTTGTTGCACTTTAGTTCGATGCATGTCAGTGATGGTAACTTATTTTCATTCTTCAACATTTTGGTGACATGGTACTTGTGAAATATGAAAACAATATGATTTTCCCTATTCCTATGATTACATGCACAATATAAGTTAAAGTTATTTTATGTGCATATGAATTCAAGACATATAAAATTTATAGTTTATATTACTTATACGAGTTTGACATACAAACAATGGAGTCAATGTATGATAAGTAAAAGCATGGTTATATGATTAGAATCAGTTTACAAGCTCACATTGGCTTCATGTTGCAATGATGGTGATAAGCAAAAAGGTAATGTTAAAACAAGAAATGTTATGACATACGACAGGTATTAAAGCTATGGGAAAAATGTTGGAAACATTTAGTTTGATATACAATATGGTATAAGTTGAAGTGACACATAATATATGTTGCACATCATATGATTTGAATGTCCTATATTATATCATTAGTTATAAGTTATAAACCCTGGGTTACTCATATGGATATACATGTTGATTTGATTGATCATGATTGAATGACATATATGGTAAGTAGATATAACAAATGATATTACGTTATGTGATTTGGGGGGGTGATGTGACCTGGTTGTGATGATATTCACATGGCATACACATATGGTGTTGTAAAAGATATGAACGTGTATGAGTTGTCCATGCATTTATTTTGATAGGATGTGGTCTTTAATGTTGGATTGGCTCGCACTTTACCACCTTTCAACGAACTATGGTTATGCCATTTGCATTGTTTGTCCTGTGGAACAAAGCTTTGCTTGGTATGGAGAATGAAATTGCATGGTCATTGTAGCAATCATCTCAACTCTGGTATAAACTCACCACTGGACATAATAAATACACCATCTCTTGAGCATATTTTTCATATAATTTGTTTGTAATGGTTAAGTTGTTGGCTATGTTTGGCTAGTCTTTCTTGTAGAATTTCTCTCTTTCCCCGTCTTTCATTTATGAGAAAATCATTTGAAGAACTTAATAAAAGAAATGGTGGCTATTGAATGTAATTGGTAGTCTATTTTTTAAACGTTGTAGATCACTTTCCATTCTCTCGTTTTCCATATCGAGTTTGTCATTTCTATTGATGAAAGTTTGTAAATGGTGGAAATTGGATATGGGTCAAACTTATCTCTTCAAAGAAACTAGGATTCAAACCCGAGCTAGTTCTTTACTGACAACTTTGTAGTTTTGAAAGTAATTGATCAGACCCATTTTTTGGTATGCGCGGGAATTAAGAAAAAATTTCGAACTCGAGGTTATTTGTTGTGAAACAATGTTGAAAATTCATGTGATCTCAGCATGATATTGTTTTCAGAGATTTTTGTTGCGCACATGTTTGGTTTCTTTTGTTGTGACTTGGGTAACCCTTCTTGACTCATGCTCCCAAATGGGTTTGAACTCGGGATGATATTTTTAAAATTGAAATATTGGCTGAACCCTTGTTTCTATTGTTCATACAAATAATGATTTGAACACGATTTTATTTGAATTAAAACCTACCCAAGTTCCGTTGGGAATATGTGACAAGCTTCTTGTTGTTAAAAAATGTAAAAGGTACATGCTGCTCAATATTTGTTTTTACCTTCGTTGTCATTGCAATTCAAAACCCAGGTCATTTTGCTATGAGCAAAGTTGAATTTTATTTTGTTGTCTGAAGGTTTGGGTTCTAGCTCTCATTGATAACTTGGATTATGAGTGGAGGATTTTGATTGGTTGTTACCTTGACTGGGGTTTTGAACTTGTTATATATCTTGATGAATTTTTAGTGGGGATATGTTCCACGACTCTGCCTCAGTGAAAAGTGTTTAGCTATGTTGATGAAAGCGAATATATCATTCTCTGCTGACTTTAGGCTGGCTCGTTTTCATATACCTTCACTTTGTGGTTAATTTACATCCATGATTGGATGGCATCGATGAATGGAATTGGTTAAATTATATTATGGATATAATTTATCAGTTATAGAAAATAATTATGTGTAGGCATGGTAAAATGTTGGTTGAGTTATTAAAGTTGTTACAAAATGTTCCTCATGTATCTCACTTTTCATAAAGTCACTTCCTTTTATCCTGCTCATTTAAAATCCATTTTTTCATCCCCTTTCCCCTGTCCATGTAATTAAAATACATATGTTATATTTGGCATACAGTTTGAATGATGAAGAATTGTTTTCTGTGGATAACACGGTATGTTATGAAAGGATATTTTTCAGCATGTGAAATCATGTTTTTATGATTAAAGGTTTAAGATGATCTCATCATGATTTATGGAAGTGAACATGAACTCTCATCTATTTTTTTCATTTTACCATTTTTCGCAAATTACAATTCCTTTAAACATTTTCCTAGTCATACATATTTTCCTTTTCCATACATTTCGTGGTTCATATGTTCAAAAGAAAAGACAACTAATTGTATACACAAGTATTTTTAAACAAGAATTTCAGGATCCGATTTTGGAAATATGAAATGGACTTGGGTGACTGCAGAGTTATGGATTTTATTCCATTGTGTTTAATTTGTCTATTCATCTCTCCCTTTTACACTTGATGTTTGTGTTACTCAAAGCCAATACTTAATCGTGTTTAACAAATTGTAATTGATGTTTACTATTTCTAGTCTGTATCTTGCTTTGAGTATTTTACACTAATGTGATAATGATGGCATATAGATGAGTTTATTTAGCCATGTCAATTATCGCAGTGGGAACAAGGGAAATACAGGTCAAAGAGGAAGAATGCATAATGATTTTGGGCATAGAGGAAGAAATAAATAATGATATTTTCAATCCACTTCGATGCCAACTTAGAGGAATTCAATCAGTTGGTGAAAATTGGTTATTTGAATCTTGTTGGACATCTTGCTTTTCATCCACCTTAAGCACATGTTGCTCCTCCTTTGTAGCCTCACCCGAGAATAACCAATTTTACCGAGCCACCTCATAAGAAACCAACTAATGACGGCTAGGAAAATGTACCTACAAATCCTCCCTCCGATATAGTCCATTGGCCTAATGTCTCATTGCCACCACCTCCTCCTATACAGACTATGTCTCTTGTTGCTTTTGTAGCTTCTCATGTACACTCTTTCCAAGTTTCCAGAAATTATAAAGCATTTCCCCTTGAACCTCAGTTGGATAGAAGAAAATAACCTGAAATTTCCTTGAGCTCAGATTCATCTGAGACCTCCTCTTATACATTCAAGACTCTCCTTGTCCAGCCCAAAAATAATGAAAGGAAAATAAATTTTGATGACATACACCCTGAAATGTTAAAAGTGGAACAAAAGAAGGTCACTGATCTAGACTTACTTAAGCACATGGATTCTCTTTCAGAGGGAAGTAGACAAATGGAGGCTACTTCAAACAAAATATATTATTTACGATTTCATTTTTATAAGTGATGACACTTTCACTTTGACATTCAAGGGATATTTTTGGAACAACGAACATGATATTATTTTTGAAAAACTTTTTAAATCACACCTTTATGATTTTTTGGGAGATACAAGTGTTTTGATGATGTGCCGTGTGTTGGCATTATTTATTGTGTGTTTTCATTGATGGAAACATGAGTCAAACATGTACATTAATCAGAGAAAAGGAAGATCACCTTGTGGCAGAAGTAATTCGTGATCACTGTTGATCATGATAGGATCAAAAGTAATCCTATATTCCAAAACTCAGGAAAGGTAGCATGGAGAGAATCAATGTACAAAAGGATTAACGAATCACAAGTTATTAAAATCTCAGAAGAAATAGCGATGAACAGATCAAAAGGAAGAACATTAATTGAAGCTTATAAGAGATGACACACATGAGCCGTTCAATAAGGAATCATACGATATCATGACCGTTTATTGAACATGGGTAAAAAGACAAGTGATCGAGGTGTCATTCTACAATCTGTAGATTCAAGATTCAATTTAAATCTTGCCCGTTAAATCAGAGTGACATCACAACCATAGATCCGAGATAACAGATCAAAAGATTAAGTCATAACCATCAGATAACACTAAAGGAAATATGATTTGGAGTAACACCTATTAGAGTGTGGTCAACTCCGGCCTTGACCTAATCTGACGATAAACAACTCAGATGAGACAAGAAATCCTAAAATCTGGAGTTCCGGAATAAACAAAGTCCATAGGATCAATACATGAAAGATCTACGATGATAGACCTATTCAACACTTCGTCAATTCAGGAGGATTAGATTGAAGTCTCAAAAGTATCATATTACCAAAGCAACGACAACCGTCAGATTTGGGATTTACAGAGGAAGACCGTCAGATCAACATCCGATTAAGTCATGATCGTCAGATTTCAGTGAAGGCAAATCGACGACGGGGAGACATTGTGGGATTCAAAGGACGAGTTAATGTCTACACAAATTTCGGTTCCACAATCCACAACTATCGTCAATCGTCACCCGTCAACAAATCGATGGCTCACATTAGTCCATCTGCCAATGTGCATCTTCCATTACGAAACTCGATGACGGTTTTAAAGGTCATGTTAGTTGGGACTCTGCAATCATTCTTGATCGTATATATCCACGTCAGTTTAAGTATGACTGTTAGATTTGTTAGAATATAATGGATGTGCTCATTTTACCATTGCCAATATCGCTATTGTCACCCAACCATAGGCTGAAGCCAACCTCCGAGCACCTTAACCTTGACAGAGAATCACTCTGGAAGAAAAACCTAGGCTAGATAGACAAACAAAGGGTAGCTCTCCTTTCCCCAAGGATAGTGAACCAACAAGAGCTGATCAGATAGTCCAAACCCTAACCAAGATATAGTCCAAGTCAAACATGATCTGCTAGCTGAAACAACTACAATGGCATCTCTCCTCCAAACCTGCGTACAAAACTGGGCACTGCAGTGCGCACAAGTGTTGCTCTACAATTCTGAGAATGCCTGCCGGAATGAAGATTGGCCTCCTGTATTTATACTGATTCTGGCTAACTACCTTGGCTGACTTCTTATTCTGGGTATCTGTTTGTTCAATATATATTATTTCTTCTGGCCGACTTCTTCTCTTGGAGGCTAATAACCTAATACAAATTATCTTCTTGAGCCAACATGCCTTCTAGGGTTATTAGCCAACTCATTAGGGTTTCTTCTTGCTTCCCAGAATATTCTATTCTCGTCAGGTTTACATGTGGAGGTAAATACCTCTTGCAGCTACCATAATATCAACACTCCCTCCTAGATAGGGAGGTATTACAGGTAATGGTCTTGAGCACAAAACATACCATTCACCCGGTAGCATCAACATAGTTGTATAGACTATCTCATGACTAGATCATGAGCACCATCATCACCATCCACTGCATCTCGGAACCATACTCTATCTGATTAATCAGACATGATGCTCACTCCACAGAGTGACACAAGAGACATTCTTCTAATCTAGAAGAGTAAATGTTCTGAACCATTTTCTGTCTGGGAAATCTCCGTTCATCATTCATCTGGCTGATAATTATTTTCAACACTGCTGATAATATTCAAGGCAATCAGAACAATATCATTCAATAGAACACAACCGTGTCTATCCATAGTAGTACACAACTACAATCTAGTGGTACACTACCACACCAAGTACCACACAGATACTTGATCAAACAATGGAACATATCCACCACAGTAGTATACATCTACTGTATAGAAACATACAGTATTCATAACAATAATCTGATATCAATCTGCACAGAAACAATGTTATGATATAAAATGAATCATCTAGGCCATTCTTCCACTCACATCTGTGAGATCTTGGATGAGAATCTTCCCTAAAAAAGGTAAGACATCAATGATGAGCTATCTGGACTATTCTTCTCAAGTAAGGAAGAATACCTATCCTGATTTCTGAGCCTGGACCATTCCCCACCCTGGGCCATTCCTCCAACACTAAACAAAGTGTAACTTGGAGAGAATGAGTGTTCCCTAAGGAATGTTTGTCCCTTATTTCTAAACCTAGACCATTCCCCACCCTGGGCCATTCCTACGACACTAAACAAAGTGCAACCTGGAGAGAATGAATCTGTCCTAAGGAATGACTGTCCAGACCATTTCCCATCTTAACCACAAGAGTAAATGTCTGTCTTGCACCAACCTCCAAAATGGACCATTCCTCATGTTAACCACAATGAGAAATTGTTGTCCAGTGAGGCAGGCCAGTCTTCTTGAGTAACCCTCACGAAGAGAGACTTCCCTAGACCACTCCCTATGTTAACCACAATGGGAAGTCGCTGTCTATGGTACATCAACAATCTGGACCATTTTTCAAATTGGAAAATGTCTGTCCGTCAGAAATCTCAATCCACTTTTCGAACTGGAAAGAATCTGCTCATCCTGGACCATTTTTCGAACTGAAAAATGACTGTCCATCAATCAATAATACATCAGTGCTCCCTCCCAACCTAGGATCCATCTCTTCCTTTTTCAATAAGGAAGTCGTCTCCACGAGCTCCAACTTGAGTATGCAAACTCTTTCAGTTTGAACAGAAGCTTCATTAAAATGTCTGCTTATCTGCTCATCTGTGGAGATATGTATTGGAGAACCACTTTCTCCTTTCTGGACTTCATCACGGATAATGTAATGCTTGATTTCAAATGTACTTCGGTCTGGAACAATGGTCTTCTCCGAAGGCTTCATGTAGCTCTAATCAATAAAGTATATCACTGTTGGAAAACTGGAACATATCCATGTGGCACTTCTTCTGTCATCATGGGATCTGATCTTCTGAGTAATCATCTTGATACAATATCTCTATTATAGAAAATATTCAGCATGCTTCTGCTGCGTACTGGAGGTTCTCCACCAAGTTATCTTCTTCCATCTGCATACAAGGGTCTTTTTCTGGTATGCCTCAAAGTCTTGAGGTTTCTCTTCATATGCTCTTTTTTCAGTTGCTCTGGAGAACATTCTTTGCATTCATATGATGTAGAAATACAACCCATGGATATTTCGGATGATATAAAGACTCATGTAGAGGTATGTCTAGTTTACTGGAACAAGTAGTTGTCATAGTCTTCTCCCTCCATCTGGGAGAACCTCTAGTTCTGGATCTTGCAATGCTTGCATATATACACATTTCTTTATCACAAATTTCAGTTCCTCTGCTTGATTGCTTTTAGTGAGTTCATATCAGGATGGTAATCTTGTGATTCTTAATGACTAGTTGTTCTGGATTCTCTTTCTTTATTGGAATCTTCATGTTCTTCCTAATTTTTTCTTTATCTCTTGGGTCCATGGAGTTTCTTATAGAATCCATGCCCTAAATATTCCACTTCTTCCGTTCATTATAGAATCATGGATGTGGATGGACAACTGGGGATACTTTAAGGCTTCTCTTCGAAGAATACTTCTTCTGAGGTTGAACTGAACACATACTGTCTTTCATGGCTGCTACCATGGATATATACTTCATCATCTTCAGTGGATCATAAGATTAGATCCCTCCTAATCTTTTCTTCATGTATGAGTTCATATAATCGACTCCCTCTGTCTAACAGAGTCCACGCTTCCGTCTGCATTCTTATTGTCTTCTACAATATATAATCGACTCCCTCCATCTAATAGAGTCCACACTTTCGTTTGCATTCTTATTGTCTTCTACAATATATAATCGGCTCCCTCCGTCTAACAGAATCCACGCTTCCATATTATTGTCTTCTACAAAATGTCATAAGTCTTTCTCCAATTTTCTCTTGATTGTTGACTTCTTTCTGTCTTTGCTTCTTCTAAGTCTCTTCATGATTGATTCTGATTTTGGCTTATCTTGTAATAGCTTCCACATGAATTTTTTGAGGTATCTTTTCATGTGTATTATCTTAATTGTATAATGATAACAATCCTTATCTTGTTGTTCTTCCACAAGTATATTTCTTCTTGGAACATATTATATTCTAAGATATAGATATACAAGATATGTACAAAGACTATGCAAACAAGATATGTACAAGAAATAAGAAGAGTATTGTTACCTTCAGAAGAAGAAGTCTCTTTCATCCTGCTTAGTCTTCTTTGTAGGTTCCTTTTCTTAGACAACTGTTGCTTCATGTTTCTCCTTCCTTTTTCTTTAGCTCGAGACAATGATTCTTGTAGTGACCATACTTTCGATAGTTGAAGCATTGTATTTTTGAAATATCTTTCTCTTGATTTGTCTTCCCTTTTGAACCAAACTTCCTTTTGTTCCTGAAATTCTTGAATCTTGCTGTGAAGGCTTGATCATCATACTTATTTTGGGGTTTCTCTTTTTCACTGATCTTGGATTCTTCTTGAGCACATCAAGTCCAAAGTTCTTCAAATGTAGGATACTCCTTCCTTGTGTTCATGCTTGCGGAAAATGAATCCCACATCCTTGGAAGACCATTGAGTACTGTTTACCAATTCCTTCTCTGAAATGATTTCTTCAATAGCTTGTAGTTGATCTCTTAATTGAGAGATTCTCACAAAGTATGATGTTATGCTGTCATCATCATTCATCTTCATGTCACATAGCTCATTCTTCAGACTCATTATTTGTCCAATGTTTTTGACTGACAAGAGGTTTGTTAGGGTATCATACATCTTCTTCGATGAGTCAAGATGGGAGATGTAGGGTATCAAGTGGTCTTTTATAGATTCCACTATGATACTCATAGCATTGAAGTCACCGTCTTTGAACTTCTCCATAACTGCAACGTTCTGCGGTTCCTTCTCTTTTACTTCTTCAAACTCCGGTCTCATGATATTTCCTTTCATGATATCCAACACTTTATTCTTGGCAAAGATGAGGTAAATCATTGTCTTCCATTCTTTGAAGTTAGAAGCTCCATCTAAATTGTTTTATGACTTCATAGAGTAAGTCATGGCTGCTTTGACTTGGTCAACCCTAGATCTGACCAAAAACTCAAACTTGACGTCTTGGCTTGCTGAGAGTATCAGGAGATGCACTAGGCTAGGGCACATTGATCTATCCAGAAATTAGGTCAATCCCTTCACTTAAGGTGCCTCAACGAGAGGATTAGGGTTTCTACAACTGCACCTGCTAGTAACCCTAGCGACAGTGCTATGGTGACTGCTCCTGCTAGAAACCCTAGTGACAGTTATTCAACGAGCTTAATATCCTTACGACTATTATTCCTTCCAGCTGTTAGACTGAATGAAGGAGGTGTGGGACCATAACCTGTTAGAATATAATGGATGTGCTCATTTTACCATTGACAATATCGCTATTGTCACCCAACCATAGGCTGAATCCACCCTCTGAGCACCTTAACCTTGACAGAGAATCACTCCAGAAGAAAACCCTAGGCTAGATAGCCAAACAAAGGTAGTGCTCCTTTCCCCAAGGATAGCGCACCAACAAGAGCTGATCAGATAGTCCAAAACCTAACCAAGAGATATTCCAATCCAAACGTGATCTGCTAGCTGCAACAACTGCCACTACTACATTGGGTGGAAATTACGATTGTTTAAAATTTCATCATAATTTTTTTGCTTTTTTGGGACTAAATTTACTTTTTTTTTTGGGGTGCAACTGTTTGTCGCTCTAGCGACCAACATTCCACGTTGGTCGTTCTAGCAACCACCATTCCACGTTGGTCATTCTAGCGACCAACATTCAAACTTTAGTCGTTATAACGACCAACTATGTCACCTGTGAGAATCAAATGGTCATTGACTTATTGTTTGGTCAATTTGACTGAATTCTTCGGAAGACCAACTAAATCAATCCTATATATATCTCAGTTATGACAAATGTGCTATAGTTGCAACAATCATTTTCTACAGTTGCGTGAGTAATTTATGAAATGTTATTCTGATGCAATGGTGTTCTGGTTTTTTTATGAAATCTTGATTTCAATTCTCTTTCAAGAAGAGAAACATTGAATTGACCAGACTCTACATAGCTGAGATTTTGAAGGTTAGTACTTAAAAATTTTCTGTGTGATTTAGTAATTTGGTGGTATTGAACTTCTGATAATTATTATCTTTAATTTGATACCATTCCCACATGTTCCGGAACTCGAAAAACACGATCTGGGCAAAAAGAATTAAATTCTGGACTCTTCAGCACATTCGACGGCTGATTGGTCTTGCGTTTTTCCCTTTTGCTGCCGAAAGTCAGAGCTTTCGGCGGCTCACTACACTATCAAATTTGCCACTTAGCGGCTGGAAACTCTAAATTAAACTCCTATATGATACTTTGCATATATCTACCTCATGAAAATCTAGTGATCCATTAAATTATTATGTTTTCCTTCAATTGACGTATTAAAACCCTTAATGTGAAGATATGTATCTAAAAGGAGTTAGAAACTATAATGAAGCAAGATGGAGTAACGATGTTAATTCACAATCATAGTATGAAAAGAGATTTTTGACAATACACCAAGATGAGAAATAATGACATGAAATTTATTCAAAATATCATTTGGAAAAAAGTGAATCAAATTAGTATATATGACAAAGATTTGTCTAGAGGAATATGCACTCTCTCGGACCCATAGGAATTGGATCTACTAGATGAGGTAATAGTCCAATCTAGTTTTTCAATCTCTTTGAAGACTTCTTTACAGTCATATTCATGAGAATATTTAAGATTTATACACCTAAGAAGATGCAGAGGAAACAATAGTGTTGGGAGTCCCAAACAAAATTCAAGGACGAACTACTAGATGAAGGGAAGGTCCTTGTTAATATATTAAACCTTGTCCAATGTTAGACAGATTAAAAAACAAGTAGTATTTATAATGGATCTAAGTAAGGAAATGGAATAGGAAATTATTCCATATTTGGATCTCATCGACTAGTGCTAGAGAAGAGGAAAATGCACGTTAAAAGACATGATAACGAGACTTAGACATGTTTTTTTGAAATTTCTTTCTTAAAGGACAAACTTAGGATCCAACTTGATATCTTTCCTTCCATGTAATTGGCTCATAAACTCATTTATCTTTTGATATCCTATGGGAAGAATTATATCCTATGGGAAGCATCATAAACCTCTTCCCTTTAAGTTCAATCGTATTTGCCTCTAACATATATAGGTATGGGAAATCATTACACATGCCTGGAAATCACTAGTTTTT
>ML790131.1:255469-284423 GCA_009831015.1 Picea engelmannii | reverse complement strand
AGTAGGACTGATACATATTGAATTGAAGTCAAATAGACAGTCCCAACTTCTGATATGTAATGAACTGAGAAGGATACTATTGGATTATTGGATTGACACATATGAAACATTTTGTGGCTTTGAAATATTGATGTCTTGAAATTGGTTTGATCAAAGTCATAGATACTTCAAAGAAAATTAACATAATCAATTTGATATTTTAGCATAAATGATCCAATCTTATCATCATAAGTCAAATTTGACAACCTGGAGAATTATTTGGCAGCTTGTTGGTGAAAATCACAGATTTCGAAATCTGTCTTTGATGGCTGGGTGATTTCTGTCAAGAATAAACATGCCAATTGGCTTCATTCCCTTACCATATGCCTTCAAAACTCGATGAAGAGGATGATCTAGCTTCTGATAATTATTATCTTTAATTTGAGATCATTCCCACAGATTCTGGAAACGGAAAAATGTGATCTAGGCAGAAAGAAGACCGATCTGGACTCTTCAGAGATTTCGGCGGCTTACTAGTTGTGTATTTTTCCTTTTAGCTACCGAAAGTCAGAGCTTTTTGGCGACTTACTAGTCGTGTATTTTTCCTTTTAGCCGCCGAAAGTCAGATATTTTTCGGCAGCTCATGAAACTGTAAATTTCACATTTAGCCGCCGAAAGCTAAAATTAACCTTTGGCCTATTTTTAGAGGTGAAATCCTCATTAAATTGAATTTATGTGAATTTGAGCCTTTCTCAAAACCTCTAAAACTTTAAGATTCAAAAATAACTCTTCTACCTAATGATCCTCTTATCATGTGATTTGGGAAATATCAACAAGTGATTTTTGATCGCTAACAGAACCCCAACATTATTCCTGTGTGAATGGTATATATATATATATATTTTAAAAACCCCACCATTAGTCGCTCTAGCGATGAACAGGTTCGTCGCTTGTAAAGCCATTTGGTCGCTTGACTAAGTTTTCCAGGGTTGTGTTGTTCGCTCTTGTGATGAATATTAGTCGTTAGACCGACTAACATTAGTCGCTAGACTGACTAATTATCGTCGCTAGAGTGACCAAGGTTATGTTTTCCTTAGATATGGTAGCAAGGCTTGCGACTAAAGTGGGTCGTTAGATCGACTAACATTAGTCGCTAGACCGACTAATTATGGTCGCTAGAGTGACCAAGGTTATGTTTTCCTTAGATATGGTAGCAAGGCTTGCGACTAAAGTGGGTCGTTAGATCGACTAACATTAGTCGTTAGACCGTCTAATTATGGTCGCTAGAGTGACCAAGGTTATGTTTTCCTTAGATATGGTAGCAAGGCTTGCGACTAAAGTGGGTCGTTAGATCGACTAACATTAGTCGCTAGACCGGCTAATTATGGTCGCTAGAGTGACCAAGGTTTTGTTTTCCTTAGAGATGATAGAAAGGCTTGTGACTAAAGTGGGTCACTAGACTGACTAATCTTGGTGGATGGATCGACGAATGGTAAGTTTTCTCTATTGTGTATAGGCTTCTTTTCCCAGTCACTAGACTGAAAAAGATCCATGTGTAGTCGCTAGATCGACGAATCTATTCTGACGAAAAAACAAAATCATCTTGGTCGCAACAATGACCCTATTCCGACGAAACTGCATCGTTACTTCATCGCAAAAACGTTCAAATTTAATAGTGTGCAATGGCAGCTCTCCTCCAAACCTGCGCACAAAACTGGGCACTGCAGTGCGCACAAGTGCTGCTTTGCAATTCTGAGACTACTTGTTAGAATGAAGACTGGCCTCTTGTATTTATATTGTTTCTAGCTAACTACCTGGGATGACTTCTTATTCTGGGTATCTGTCTGTTCAGTATATATTATTTCTTCTAGCCAACTTCTTCTCTTGGAGGCTAATAACCTAATACAAGTTATAGTCTTGAGTCGACATGTCTTATAGGGTTATTAGACAACTCATTAGGGTTTCTTCTTGCTTCCCGAAATATTCTATTCTCATCAGGTTTACATGTGGAGGTAAATAACTCCCGCAGCTACCATAATATCAACAAGATCCAGGAGAAGACATGTGACACATCAGGAGATCCACATCAACAAGGACACATGACACAATCAGATGGTGACAAGTGTCAAGGTATAGTTGTCACTTTAGGTATACGGAAGTCACGAATCTATGTGACATGTGGTAACCACTCAACTAGTTCCACGTCAACATTGACGTCAACAATCTATGTCACTCCGAGAGTATGTCCTTCAAGGGAAACCATTGTCTACCACCTGAAATTTCCCGAAGCGCCGTAGTGTTAAGTCACGAACTAACGATGGTCATTGATCTAAGATCCTCTAGGATGAATCATGATCGTTAGATCAAGTGTAGTGGAAAGATAGAGTAAGCACAAATCACGAAGTAATGCTAACCGTTAATCTACTCCGAGAGCATTCTCAACCGTTAGATCAAGCGTAGTGGAAGGATAATGTAAGGTGTACTAAACAACTGACAACAAGCGGTCACCACAACGCTATGAATTATTCGATAGGTAAACACTCTAGAGGGATTGAACTACCTCAGAGTTCTAGTAACCTGGAGTCCTGGAGTGCCGAAGCTCCAAAGTAAGATCTAACCATTCGTCGAGAAGGAAGATTGATGGTCAAGATCCTAAAAGCGCACAATGAGAAGGCCATTAACAACATGTCTTGTTGAGGTTGCAAAAACCTTCCACTCAACCACAGATTAAGAAAAAAATGTCCAATCTACGAGTAAATAGATAATACGTACTTCGGTGAAATTTGCTCCAAAGGAGTTGGAAAGCTGCAAAATCTGGAGTCCCAAAGCTATGAATTCCCGAAGCAAATGAGAACCATCCACTCAACTGCAGATTAAGTCATGGATGCCAATTTGTTTGAAACCTATAGACAAGCCATGATCGTCCATCTAACGGAAGAACGAATATTGACCATCCGATCTACTTTGGTGAAATGTACTCTGAAAGGTTGACAGATTGCAGAGGCTGGAAGTCCCGAAGGATGAAGCTATGAAGTAAATGACAGTCATCCATATCAAACATGTAATTAAAATGTGACCGTTGATCTTGATAAGCATTAATAACTATCTTGGGTTAGCACTTAGACCACCCTCGGTCATAGGTCAAGGTCATATGAAAAGTGGTGATGAGCTAAAGGGCCAACTGGGTTAACACCTAGTCATAGTATATTATCACTTGGTGAAATAAAGTCCCTATGGGTTAAAACATAACAAACCCTACACCTTATGTATCTAGTTGTCGGTCACAACAATTTGTTCATATGAAAAACAAAGGGGAGTTACAAGCTAATCACATGTCAATTCTAGGTATAGGAAAATGCTCCAGATAGCAAAGTAAGAACTTGATTCAGATCTTTGAGAACTAAGGATGCAAAGAAAGTGTGGGATCGAAATAACAAAGTCGATTCATGACTGTGATCGACTATTAAAGGTTGATCAACATATATATGATGACAAATTAACCCTGTCACGATATTATATGAATAATAATGAAGGAAGCACAAATGGAGATTAAGTCCATAGTAACGAGTCCACAGTCATTTGAAAATAATGGTTTGAAGGAAGTTCATGTTTGCAATAATTAGTGATGGGTTAAAATGATGAAACAATTTGTAAGGGATTTGAAGTCTTTAACAAACCATTAATAATAATAATAGAAGTTATTATTATTAAAATGAAAGAAAGGTTGCAATGATTCATTATCAAAAGACACAATCATTCAAGTTCACACCAATTGGAAGACTATATAAACAAAGAAGTATGGTGAACAAAATAAGTTGTTTAATTTGTTGAAGTATATATATATATTTGTATATTATGGATTGAATGAAGGTTCATTCTATCAGGTTGGTGCTTGTTTACAAGCTGGGTCTTGTATGAGGATTGGATTCCTCACATCTTAGTTGGATTTGAGATCAACAAGATGGGACTTGTTATGAGGGTTGGATTCCTCATTTCTCAGTTGGATTTGAGAACTACAAGCTGGGTCTTGTAACAGAGAGTCGGGTCTCTCATAATTGTTTGAATATGAAGATTGATCTTATGTATTCATTCAATTTAAATAAATAAATAAAATAATTATTCTTTTATATATTGGTTGGAAAATTGAAATAAATATATGTTGTTCAATTAATTTATGAAAAGTGGAAAATTGTCCAAAGTTTTGACACTGATTCACCCCCCCTCTCTCAGTGTCAAGTGTACATTTCAACATCATGTTTATATTGGTTGCTTGATATATATTCTATTGTTGATATATGCATGATATTTGAGTAAAATATGGAGTTACAAGGGAAATGTTGAAAACAAGAGGAATGAAAGATATATGGGGACCCCACATATTAATTATTATTTACTATTATTCACTCTTATTATAAAATAAAGTTGTCATATCCTAACTAAAGTTATTTAACTTTAGTACAAAAAGGTAGTTGAACCTATTGAACTACTTTTTGAAGACACAAAAAGATGAAATCAAGGACAAATACACATGAAAAAATATAGATAGATACTTTTGAAAAGGTTTTCTCTTGACTCAAGTGAGAATTCTTATTCATTCATTTATTCATTTCCGAGTTTCTTTAGATCTAAGTTATCTTGTTGATAATAAGGTTACTCTAAAGGTGAAAAAATAAAGGATTGGGAAGCATAGACTTTTGAAATTCTCCAAAGGTTATTCATTCATCTTGATAGTCTGTTTAGTATTAATTAGAAGTTATGAATTTAGTTTCAGTGTTGATTAATGCTAGTTTTGCAGAGTCAAGATTATGATGCACTTGTGGATTGGATTGATCCAATTTATTTTCAGTCTTAGTATTCTTCTTTGAGACACGATTTGTCTATGTACGATTTAAAATTACATCGTAGACTTCTAAGTCCAATTCTGATCCAAACCCTTGCAGGGGTTTGTAAAGCGAAACTTGGTTGTAACTCAGAAGCATATCAATAAAATCTTCTATTGGTTTCTTCTCATTATTGAGACTTGTTGAGTACTAAATTTTTAGATTTATGTTATCTTTCATTTACTTATTCAACTGGTTATAAATTTCATTCGCAAATACTTTTTCTATTTTTAAAAATTTATTTCACATCAAAAGCATACATATTTTATAATAGTATTAGCTCTAAGAACTTATTTCTTGAAGGATGATTGAGATTTTTGTCAGGATTTAAGACCAAGGTGATAATCTCACCTATCTCACCTAGCCTAATGAGATTAAAAAATGCTAGAGTGAGGATATATCCATTCCTTGGCTCAACATTTATTTGGCAACCATACTGGGGACTATCTTTTTACTCTCTAGTTTTTTTCTTTATTTTCTTTTTTATATTCTTTTGATTAATGATTTTGTCTACCCCACAACAACCTAACTTAAGGTTTCCTGACCAAAGAAATATTGCATCATGTCTTTTTTTATTTTATTCTAGAAATTGCTCGTACTTGTGAATAACTTAAACGTTCTTTGGAAACTATAGCTCATGATATTGAGATCTGAGAACAAAGAGAATCTCTTCAAAGGAAAGATGTAAATCGACCTCCTTAATAAAGTGTTTTATTATGACCACCTAGTCTCATTCATTAATATGAACAAAAGGCCAATGCTCTGAATACAATCCTTTCTTTGAAATAGGAAGGGGAAAGCCAGTCTTAGAGAATGTTCGACCAAGGCTTAGATGATATTTATTAGATTTTGAGACTGATGTAACAAGTATATCAATATATTTCCCTTCCAAGAAAAATACAATGACTTATTCTGGTGGTTCTTGTGGTCCAAGCGGACCTACTTCATCATAAACGTCGGGTTCTTCTTTAATCAAAAGGATGTATAGTCACTATAATCCTATCTAGTCAACTACAAATCCCGCCAAAGTTATCAAACAATATTTTTTGTTTCAATTTCAGGAGGATGCAAATATTACTCCGTAGCATGTGTCCTCTCCTTTAGATTTGGCTCTAGCCACTACACCTCTTCCCAAGTTCAAAGACCATTTGCATAATTTTTCTGGTAATGACAGTATTTCAATCAATGAACATCTTGTTGTTTTTTCAAATGCATGCCATAATATCTTTACAACTTGGTCTGAATTATCATATTGGTTCAAATGAACCTATGGACAACCTCAAAGTTCAGCGGATTTTTTGAAAGATCACAATAATCTTGCCTGCAATAAAGGTGAAACAAATAAAACTTTTAACTTATGTTTCACTAAATTATACAATCAGATTCCATAGATTATTAGACAAGGCAACCAAGCTGCATTAAATCATTATTATAACACATCACCTTCTACTTATCATCATAGGTTAGAAGGAAATAATACTAACAATCCAGTATTTGCGTTACATACTTGTTTAGAGTTTGAGGAACAATTGGAAAGAACAAGGCTTCCTGTTGAAGAATATGTTAAACAAACTGACATGCCAATTGTGTTACAACTGTTTTAGGATATGAGCAATTGAATGATTGATTTTGAAAGAAAATGGGTGACTTCAACTTCTACTTCGACTAAAACCTCTACCTAGGATGCCTTTAGGAATCAAACTAATAATTTTCATCATAAGGCCATTCTCTCAAAAACCTCATGTAATTTTTGTGAGGAGAATCCCAATGAAAATACTTGTGACATTAAGCAGAGTGCAAGAGAGTGTATCTTTGGAAAATAACTGATACAACAATTGTTGCCTTAGATTGGGATCAAGAAGAGGATGTCATGATGGTTTACATTGGAAATAAATCATATCAAAACAAGGGCAATGACAGTCCTCCCAAGACTAATTTTGCTCGTAGTTCATTTTCGTAGTAGACCAATCCTCAGATTATGAGGGGTACTTAGTGTCAAGAAGTTTCTACCTCATCTTCTTCATCTAAATACCATATCTTGAAACAATTGGCTACAACCAAATCAAATGCATCTCTATTGGACATGGTCACCATCCCCAAACAACAAATCCATATGAAAGATTTCATGGAAGGTAAAAATTCCACTATTTCCAGTTTAAATGAAGAACATAATGAAGAAGGAATGTATATAAATAAAGTAGGTGTATATAATCCTAGAAATTATGTAAAAAAAATTCTTTTCTATGTTTATGTATAGATTATGGATAAAATTGCACATTGATGTCTAATTGATGGGGGATCATGCCCCACTGTCATGTCTAATATTATCATGGAAGATTTAGGTATTTCATGTACAAATGAAAACTCGAAGAGTATGCTGCCTTGCAATATTTAGAAACAAGCTAATATTGGTGAAATCAAGGATGATACTTTGGTTTCATGTTCTCATCATGAGATAAGAACGACTTGTAATATTCAAGTGATTGATATTCCAGTTAGTAATTATTCCATCATTTTGGGAAGAGACTGACAAGCATTAATTGGTGGACACATTTCACTAGATGGGACACACATGCCCCTTCCCAAGAATGGAAATAATATAATTTTTCTTTGGGAAGGACAAATATTTCCTTACATAGAAATTCTTTCACAACCACATGCTAATTACATTGAAGAAGACATTGGTGTATACTTGACTTTTCTATAAGAAGATAATGATTTTGTTACACAACTTCTAGATCTTGAAGATGGAATGTGGCACATGTATTTTGATGGTGCATGCTCAAGTAAAGGTAATGGAGTTGGCATAATATTGTATTCACCCGTAGGAAAGATTCATCATTTTTCTTATAGATTGGAATTTGCATGTACTAACAATGTTACAAAATTTGAAGCCTTGGTTCTTAGAATTGAAAATGCTTTCAATATTGGCTATTATCATCTTTTTGTTTTTCAGGATTCCAAATTTATTGTAAATTTGGTTAGAAGAATCTATACCCCATCCAACAAATTGATAAAGAGGTATGCATAGGCAGTTTGGAAATTAATATCCAATATTCTATCTTTCAACATCACTTATATCAGGAGAGATCTAAATTCTATGGCTGATAGGCTTGTTATTTTTGCAGCTGTCCCTACAAGGAAATTACTTCCTAAGAAGCCCAGTTGAAAATTTATGTCCTTATATCATCCTCATTTTCCTGATAATGTAGAATCTTGGCAAGTTTTTCATGATGATGAAAGTATATGTCCATTTTTATAGAATGAGCCATTGAAGCAGAAAGAGATTATATCTCTAGAAGACAACAAATTACCAAAGGGATTGACTCTCATGGAAAGCTCATTCTCATCCAGTGATGTTGGAAAAAATAGGAAAAAGAAGAGGAGTCAAAAAGAAAAATGGGAAGTATTATTTTTGTGAACATTAGGACTCAAGAAGACCCAAAGGTTTTAAATACTGGAGCTCAATGTTCAAAGAATGAAAAGAAGAAATTTACGGATTTTTTCTTTGAATTCAAAGATGTCTTTTCTTAATATTATGAGGATTTATATGGTTTTGATCCTAACATTATTCAACATGCAATTTCTATCAAGGAAGAAGAAAAACCAGTAAGGCAAAGACAAAGGCCTATTAATCCTGCATGAGAAGCCACTATTGGAAAGGAAGTTGAAAATCTCATTAATGCCCATATTATTTTTCATATTAAATATTCTGAATGGGTGTCTAACCTTGTCCCTATACGGAAAAAGAATGGGGATATAAGAACATGTGTTGATTTTTATGCCTTAAATAGGGCAAGTGTGAAGGATAATTTTCCTCTTCCTAACATGGAACTTATCTTACAACAAGTGGTAGGATCACAAATGATGTCACTTCTTGGTGGATTCTTAGGTTACAATCAGATTCGAGTCAAGAGAGTTGACAAGTATAAAACCACTTTTACCACACAATGGGGCACTTTCTCTTATGAAAGAATGCCTTTCGGTTTAATTAATGCAAGTGATACCTTTCAAAGAGCTATGAAAATAGTTTTTAATGATCTTATCGGTAAAATAATTCAAATTTGTCTTGATGATTTAACTGTTTATTCAAGAAACTGACAAGATAGTTTTGATCATTGAAAACAAGTTTTCCTTTGCTATAGGAAATTTGGAATGTCTTTGAATCCTATGAAATCTGTTTTTGGTGTCATTGCAAGAAAGATTCTCGAAAATATTGTATCCAACTCAAGAATAAATATTGATCCAGAGAGGGTTATTGCAATTCAGAATATTCAAGCCCCATCTTCAAAAAATAAATCCAATCTTTCATCAGTAATATTATTTTTGTTAGAATATTCATTCCTGCTTTTTCTAGAATGGTAAATCCTATACATAATATGTTAAAGAAAGATCGATCATTTTCTTGGAATTCCATTCTTCTTCAGAAAGATGATCAAAACATTGAACAACCAATAACTTACATGATTCAGAGTTTATTTGATGACGAATTCAAATACACTTTAATTGAAAAACATACTTATGCTCTTGTTAAGCTATTGAAAATTTTTGTCACTTTATCCTAGGCAAGCATACTTAGGTAAAAGTCCCTTTGGCTGCAATTAAATTTTTGCTTTCACAATTACATCTATCTGGAAAGATTGCACATTGGCTTGCCAAGATACAGGAACATGACTCCGCGATCACAACTTCCAACACTATTAAGGGACGTGATATAGACTTACACTTCGCTTGGCACCTTGAACCATGAACTTATTTTGAAAATAATTAGGATGCATTATCTGCATTATTTATGGTTGAATACAATAATCTTGGTTTAGAAGCACATCCTTGGTACCGAGATATAATATACTATTTTCAATTTCAAAGATGTCCCTATAATCTTGAGTATCATGAATGTAGAAGGACTCAACTTGATACCTCTAAATATATAATATTGAACACATCACTCTTCCACAGGACAACTGACGAACTGTTGTTACATTATGTAGACCATACAACAACCCAAATTTTTTAAAAGAAATTCACAGGTCAACATATTCAAACATTCACATTGGTGGAAATTTTGCTGCCAAATCCACTACTCATAAAATTCTAAGAACTGGTAATTACTGACCTTCAACTTTTAGAGATTCTTATAAGCTTGTATAGCCTTGTATTGAATGTCAAAGATTTGTTGTCAAAGATAAATTTTCTGCTATGCCTTTGCAGCCAGTCCTACCTGACTTTCCCTTTTCTAAATGGGGATTAGATTTCATTGGACCTATTAATCCTTCATCTTATGTTGGTCATATTTTATCCTTACAACAACATACTACTTTATGAAGTGGGATGAAGCAGTCCCTCTCAAATATGCACAAGATGAATAGGTAATCTCCTTTTTGGAATCTAATATCTTTTCTCATTTCAGTCTTCCAATCGAAATCATTTCTCATAATGGGGCAACATTTATACATGGAAAATTGACCCAATTTCTAAACAAACTTGGAGTGAAACACTTCACTTCATCTACATATTATTTGCAAGGTATTGGGAAAGTTGAATCAACAAATACAAATTAGGTCAAAATGATTAAGAAGATCATAAATGATAAACCTAGTCAGTGGCATACTTTACTTACTTATGGATTATGGGTAGATCATACCACCACAAAACAAGTATTTTCCATACTCCTTTTTAGTTATTATATGGCCAAGAAACAATAATTCTTGTGGAACTTGAATTAACTTCCCTTAGATTAGCATTGCAGGCAGAAGAGTTGAACTCTACTGATATCCCTCAAAGAATCCATGCTCTGTTGGCTTTAGAAGAACAACGGATCTTTAATCTTGAAATTTTTAAAAAGAGGCAACATTCTATTAAGAAATACTTTGATAAGAGGGAAAAATCAACTGCATTTGTAGTTGATGAAAAAGTTTTACTATGGGATTTTGTTCATGCTGATAAAGGTAAACACTTGAAGTTTTAGAATTTATGGCTTGGTCCTTGTAGAATTGCATCTGTTGTTGGAAATACCTCCTATTTATTGAAAGACATAGATTGACGATTGTTTTCTTACACAACTAATGGTTTGCATCTGAAACACAATGTTGAACCTAGCTAATTTGTTTTCATTTGCACTGTTTCTTGTATATATTTGATTTTCAGTTTGTACAGTTTTATTTTTATTATTTTCATTTTTGTTTTGGGTTTTCTTTCTTTATTCTAATTTTGAGATTTGGGTCAAAGCTCAATCAATCAAGTTACATGGTTTTTCATTATATTGCAAAATTTTCATTAATTTGTTTTGGAAAAAATGAAGGAATACAAACAACAAAGGTGGATGAATTATCTTTGAGTCCACAATACTACTTGTGTAGTATTTTCCGAACCAATCAAATTATCTTGCTAAGACTTGATTACCATAGCTTGTTATCATCTTCTTCTTTCCTATTCTACCCTCCATGAGTGTTTATTTAAGAGCATATCATAAATTTTGATGAAAATTTTGTTGAAATAATTGAGAAGAAGAAACAATCGACAAAGTTTAATTTCAAGTTTCAAAAGCAAAACCAGAAATTTTGAGTTTTAGTCTATTGAAAATAGACTAACCTAAGGAGTCACCATATGTTGACTCAAAATCTTGTCACCTATTATTAAAATCCTGCAAATGATTGCAAGACCTACACACACACACACTTATATATATACACTTATGCTATAATATTAGTAGGTGGGGTCCCCTCAAATAAAACATACAAATGGTTATTTTCAAATACTTTCCCTAAGTACATTTGCATATCTTCATATTAGTGGTATTATGCTTTCAATTATAAAGATTCAAAGTTATGGTATGTTTATCAACAATTCTTGTGGTGCTTGACATGCTTATACGATAAAAAGGGTTTTTTGCACTTCAGTTCGGTGCATGTTAGTGGTGGTAACTTCTTTTCATTCTTCAACATTTTGGTGACATGGTACTTGTGAAATATGCAATAAATATGATCTTCCCTTTCCCTATGATTACATGCACAATATAAGTTAAATTTATTTTTTGTGTATATGAATTCAAGACATATACAATTTATAGTTTATATTACTTATATAAGTTTGACATACATACAATCGAGTCAAGGTAGGGCAAGTAAAAGCATGGTCATATGATTAGACTTGGTTTACAAGCTCACATTGGTTTCATGTTGCAACGATGGTGATAAGAAAAAGGCAATGTTAAAATTGGAAATTTTATGACATAGAATAGCTATTAAAGCTATGGGAAAAATGTTGGAAACATTTGGTTTGATATACAATATGGTATAAGTTGAAATGGTGCATAATATATGTTGCACAATATATGATTTGAATGGATTATATTATATCATTGGTTATAAGTAATAAACCTTGGCTTACTCATATGGATATACCGATCGATTTGATTGATGGTGATTGAATGGAATATATATTGAGTAGATATAGCACATGGTATTGTGTTATGTGATTTGGGGGATGATGTGATTTGGTTGTGATGAGAATCACTTGGAATACGTTTATGGTTATGTTGAATTGGCATACACATATGGTGTTGTAAAATATATGAACGTGTATGAGTTGGCAATGAATTTATTTCTATAGGATGTGGTCTTTAATGTGGGATTGGATTGCGCTTTACCACCTTTAAATGAACTAGGGTTATTCCATTTACATTATTTGGCATGTGGAATAGAGCTCTGATTAGTCCGGAGAATGAACCCGCATGGTCGTTGAAGCAACTGTCTAAGTTCTGGTATAAACTCACCACTGGACACAACAAGTACACCAGTTCCTAAGCATCTTTTTCATATTATTTGTTTGTAATGGTTAAGTTGTTGTCTCTGTTTGGCTAGTCTTGTGAGTAAAAGTTCTCTCTGTCCCTGTCTTTCGTTTATGAGAAAATCATTTGAAGAACTTAATGAAGGAAATGGTGGATGTTGAATGTAATTGGTAGTCTGTTTTTTAGTCGCTATTGGTCACTATCCATTCTCTCATTTTCCATCTTGAGTCTGCCATTTATGTTGATGAAAGTTTGTAAATGGTGGAAATTGGATATGGGTCAAACTTGTCTCTGCAAAGAAACCAAGATTTGAAACTGAGATGGTTCTTTACTAATAGCTCTGTAGTTTTGAAAGTAATTGGTCAGATCCATTTTATGGTATGCTTAGGCAATACATTTTTTTTTGAACTTGAGGTTTTTTGTTGTGAAACAATGTTTAAAATTCATGTGAGCTCAACATGATATTGTTTTTATAGATTTTTGTTGGGCGCATGTTGTTTGGTTTCTTTTGTTGTGACTTGGGTCACCCTTCTCAACTCATGCTCCCAAATGGGTTCGAACTTGGGCTCATATTTTTATAATTGAAAGATTGGTTGAACCCATGTTTCTGTTGTTCATACAAACATTCGTTTGAACATGAGTTTATTTGAATTAAAACCTACACAAGTTCTATTGGGAATATGTGACAAGATTCTTGTTGTTCAAAATTCTAAAAGGTACCTACTGCTCAATATTTATTTTTACCTTCGTTGCCATTGCAATTTGAAACCAAGCTCATTTTTCTATTAGAAAAGTCGAATTTTATTTTGTTGTATGAAGGTTTGGGTCCCAACTCTCATTAATAACTTGGATTATGAGCATAGGATTTTGATTGGTTGTTACCTTGACTGGGGTTTTGAACTTGTTATATATCTTGATGATTTTTGAGTGGGGATATGTGCCACAACTCTACCTTAGTGAAAATGGTTTAGCTAAGTTGATCAAAGTGAATGTATCATTCTTTGTTGACTTTAGGCTGACTCGTTTTCACATACCCTCACTTTGTGTTTAACCTATAGCCATGATTTGATGGAACTCATGAATGGTATCGGTTAAAGTATATTATGGATAACATTTATTAGTTAGAGAAAATAAATATGTGTAGGATCGATAAATTGTTGGCTGAGTTATTAAAGTTGTTACATAGACTTAACATTTTTCCTCATGTATCTCACTTTTCATAAAGTTACTTCCTTTTATCCCGCTCATTTAAAATTCATTTTTCATAGACTTATGTTATATTTGGCATACCATTTGAATGATGAAGAGTTTTTTTTCTGTGGACAACATGGTATATTATAAAAGGATATTTTTTAGCATGTGAAATCATGATTTTATGATTAAAGGTTTAATATGATCTCATCATGATTTATGGAAGTGAACATGAACTCTCATCCATTCTTGTCATTGGAATTTTTTCACAAATTAAAATTCCTTTAGTCATTTTCCTAGTCATATATATTTTCCCTTTCCATATATTCTCATGTTCATACATTCAAACGAAAACACAACTGGTTGTATACAAAACTATTTTTAAAGAATAATTTCAGGATTAGATTTTGGAAATATGAAACAAAATTGGGTGATTGCAGAGTTATGTATTTTCTTCCATTGTGTTTCATTTCTCTATTCATATCTCTCTTTTACGCTTGAATATTGTGTTACCCAGAGCCAACACTTAATCATGTTTAACAAATTGTAATTGATGTTTATTATTGTTGGTTTGTATTTTGCTTTGAGTATTTTACACTAATGTGATAATGATGGCATATAGATGAGTTTATTCATCCATGGTAGCAATCACAGAAGGGAAACATAGGTCAAAGAGGAAGAATTTCTAATTCTTTTGGGCAAAGAGGAAGAAATAAAAAAATGAGATTTTCAATCCACTTCAATGCCAAATCATAGGAATTCAATCAATTATTTCAAACCGACTATTTGAATCTTATTGGCCATGCTTATTTTTATCCACCTCAAGAACATGTTTCTCCTCCTTTGAAGCCTCACCTGAGCATAGCCGATTTTCCTGCTCCACCTCATATGGAACCAACTAATGATGGTTGCCACCACCTCCTCCTATACAACCTATTCCTCTTGTTGCTTCTGGATCTTCTCATCCACACTCTGCCCTAGTTTCCAAAAATTATAAATCATTTCCCCTTGAACCTAAGTTGGATAGAGGAAAACAAATTGCAATTTCCTTGAGCTCAGATCCATTCGAGACCTCCTCTTATACAGTCAAGAATCTCCCTAGCTAACCTGGAAAAAATGAAAGGAAAATAATTTTTGATGACATGTACCCTGAAATGTCAAAAGTAGAAGAAAAGAAGTCTGCTGATCCAGACTTACTTAAGCACAAGGCTACTCTTTCAGAGGGAAGTAGACAAAGGGAGGCTACTTCAAACAAAAAAAAACATTATTTTTGATTTCATTTTTATGATGTGATGACACTTTCACTTTGGCATTCGAGGCATATTTTTGGGACAACTGACATGATATTATTTTTGAAAATATTTTATATCATGCCTTTATGATGTTGATCCAGATTTAGGAGTGGAACGAATTGATTATAGACTGAATACAATAAGCACAGAGATATGAAGAATAACACATATATCAAGTGAACAATATCTTCTATTAAATAAATGAAATAGGTTGAACCTGTAAAACTGCAGAACTAAAACACTTGCTCGAATGGTGGTAGTTATCTCTGAGAAGAGATGTGGATGCTACATCCATCCATTTGAGTAGAATGATTACAATGAGGCTCCAGATGACTTTTTTAAATTACTCATGAATTCCATAACCCTAGACATCCAAAAACCTAACCCTAGAAGGTGAAACGACAAAAGTCATGTGGGCCCCTATGGGTAAGTCGGTACCTTAACTTCCTGGGGTCGTAAATTTTGCATACGACCTTCGTTTTAGGTGTGTGATAGCCCATTGTAAAGGTATTTCAGAGAAATGCACATTTCACTATCAAAATATGACTCCATCTATATTTTTATTGTGGCAAGCCAAAAAAACAATGTTTAGGGCCCCAAAACGGCCCTGGAAGTACAACACGATGTGCTGACATGAAAACATATAAAATAAGCTAGTTGGATTAGGAAAGAGGACACCAGTATCTACCTGGAGGATGTGTAGGGCTTCAGACAACCCCAGAAGTGTAGAACCCACAATTACAAAGAAGTATAGAAGAACGTACTGAACAAAAAAACAGACAAGAGGAGCCAGTTGGAATAGGTGGGTGGCCACCAATATCCATCTGGATCAATCCTCCCCCCATTAGGAAGAAATGGTCTCCATTGCATTGAGTTCCCCCATCAAGTGAGGAAAATTCTGCTGGATTTGGCCCCGGGTGAGCCACTTTCCTTGGTGTAGGAGTTGCCTTGCCTTGACAACCCAATAAAGATGGATCCTCTGCTAGTGAGTGCCCTTGACCCCCGTGTCCACTATCTGATCAATGGATGCTTGTTCCATGCAGTTATGGTTGATCTCTATTGGTGTTAGCTATTCTGCGATCTTTGAGCTGTCCAATAATGGTGGAGAATATGGCCGAAGGAGGTTCACATTGAACACTAGGTGTAAGCCAAGGAAGGGTGGAGTGTTAAGCTCAAAATCATTGCTACCCACAACCTTGGTGATAATGTAAGGCCCATAGCGAAGTGGGCGAAGCTTCCGATGGGGCCCTGTGAGATGTTCCTTCTGCAAATGTAACTAGACTTTGTCGCCAACCTGAAACTAGTGCGGTACCCTGTGTTGATCATGGTGTGCTGCTTGTACTTAACATTGGATTGCTACAAAATCTACTAGACCTGTTGGAGGATGTGCTGAATCCACTCAATGAATCTGGTGGATTTTTCGGTCTTAGACTGAAAATGGGAAGAGTTTGTCTGTGTGGTGGAAAGAGGTAGTGCAACATCCATGGGACCTAAGGGTTGGAATCCCATCCCCACTTGAAATGGGGTATGGCTGATGGAGTTATGGAGAGACCTGTTGTAACTGTGCTGAACATAGGGGAGACTCTCATCCCATGTACATGGATGCTTAGAGTTGTACATGCGCAGGATGTGCACAATCATCAGATTGACAACCTCTATTTGGCCGTCTGTTTGGGGGTGGAAAGAAGTGGATTTAGTGAGCTTGGTGTCCAACAATGGCCATAGATTCGACCAAAATGTGTTGAGGAACCTGTTTTCCCGGTCGAAGATGATGGTATGTGGTACCCAAAATGGACCCACACTCATTCGAAGAAGAGCTTGGCAGTATCTGTCACTGTTATATTCTTCTTGCAGGCTGTGAGGATGGCCATCTTCAAAAATCGATCAACGATCACAAATACACAATCATTTCCTTGCTTGGTGGACAGAAGGCCATACATGTAATCCATTGAGATAGATTCTCAAGGCTTCTCGAGAGTAGGAATAGGGGTGTATAAGCCTTTCTTCTTGATGGCTAGCTTGGAAATGGCACAGGTAGTGCAAGATCTGATATACTTGCCGACGTCCTGTCGAAGTTTTGGCCAATAAAAATGTCTTTGAAGAACGACCACAATTTTCTCCACGCCAAAATGTCGTGTCATCCGATTATACTGGGATTCCCAGATAATATTTGCACACTCAATTGTAGGAACATAGAGATGGCCCAGATGGCATAATATTTCATCTCGAATGTGAAAATCAGTGACAGTTGCGCCTGTACCCAAGAGATGATAGGTGGTGGCAAAATCTAGATCTTGCTGATAAAGTTGGGGCCACTTAGATGCCTCATGTCCATAGGAAATGGAGCACAGTGGTGAGTTCAGACACATGAGGTCGACTGAGGCAGTAAACGACAGGATTTGAGATTGTTGTCTTATACTTGATGTTAAGATGGAACTGTTGCAGGTAGGTGGACCACTTATGATGGTGATCGTTCTACAATTTCCCTTATGTATGTATGAACTGTAGAGGCTTGTGATCAGTGTGGATGGTCGTCTCCTTTCCCAGAATGTAATGTTTCCATTGACGACATGATTGTACAATGGAATACATTTCCTTTTCATAGGTGGGGTATTTACTGATAGTATCTGAGAGTGTCTCACTATGGTATGCTACCAGATGGCTGTGTTGAGTGAGAACTGTGCCTACAACATAGTTAGATGCATCAGTCTCAATCTTGAACGGTTGTTGAACATCGAGCAAGGAGAGTACTGGAGATGAGCACAAGTGATGCTTTAGATAATTGAATTCTCGTTGTTGTTCCTTCCCCCACACGAAATTTTCCCTTCCACCACCCTTGGCCACTTGGCTGAGGTCCCATGCAATATGGGAGAATCACAACATGAACTGTCGATAGAATTTGGCTAGTCCCAAGAAGCTTCGAAGTTCAATTAGTGTGGTTGGGGCTGGCCAGTCACGGATGACTTGGATCTTAGCTATATCGACATGTAACCCATGCTCATCAACAATGTAGCCCAAGTATTGGACCATGTTCATGCCAAAAGAGCATTTTTCCAAGTTGGCATATAGCTTGTGTTGCCATAGGGTGATAAAAACCCGTTGAATATGCCACATGTGCTCCTCCCAAGTTCTGTTGAAGATGAGGATGTCATCCAAATATACCACCACAAAGGAGTTGGTGAAGGGTCGCAATACATCATCCATCAACCTCATGAAAGTGGTTGGTGCATTTGTTAAGCCAAAGGGCATGACCATCCATTCGAAGAGACCTTATTTAAATTTGAAGGTTGTCTTCCATACATTAGTTGGTTCGATGGGAACCTGGTGGTAGCCAGACTTTAGGTCAATCTTGCCGAATAACTTTCCCCCCTTGAGTTGGTCAAGAAGGTCATCAATCCTGGGAATTGGGTACCAGTTCCTGAATGCAATTTTGTTTAAGGCTCTGTAATCTGATCCAGGTGGATATTGACGACCACCCAACTTTTCCAACTAGCTCAAAACAATTTTCTGACAATTTACTATTTTTAGCAGTTTTTAACTTCTTGGGCCATTTTGAGGGCCTAAATGAAGGTTTTTCGGGATCAAGCTTCTCAATGATATCCAAAGGCATTATTAATCCCTCAAAATGAATCTCCCCAATGATATGTTTCCAACGGGCTATCATGCACCTAAAACGGAGATCGTATGCAAAAGTTACTACCCCGGGAAGTTGATGTACTAACTTACCCAAACAGGGCCCACATGACTTTTGGCGCTTCATCTCCTAGGGTTATGTTTTTGGCATTCCTTTTTATTGTAAAAATTCCTTCAGAGCCTCATTGTAATCATCTTCTTGTGAATGCGAGTAGCTATCACATCTCTTCTTAGAGATAAGCTACCACCATTCTAGCGAGTCTTTCACTCTGTATTATTACAGTCTTTGTACATTTCTTTCATTAATAGAAATCGTGTATTACTATATATTTGTGTTTATGGTTGCATGTCTGATACATTTCTATTATGTTATTGGATATCTGCGATATCTATGTGCATCTCTTTATTATATCTCCGCTCTCATTTCATGCCGAAAATAATCTGGATCAGTGGTATCAGAGCGGGCTGCTCTTGATCATTTTTCAGTGCATGTCCCCGACGAGGTCCGAATATAGAAAGTTGGGTCTCGAGCTTGTCTCTCTTGAGGACAACATCTCTCACACACCCAAGAAACCCTCAATGGTGGAAGAAAATAAAAATGATGGAGCAAACGATCCTATTAGTATGTTGCTTGAGTAAGATCTCATGCGACAGAGGGACAAAATGATGGAGAATTTTTCCCACATCCTTCAACGCCTGCCGATAGAAATAGGCACATCTTCATCAAGTGGCCACTTTGGAAGCACCTCGACTTTCAAGGTACAAGTTAATTTTGATATTCATGTATTTGAAGGATAGATAGATGCAGAATCCCTAGACAAATGGTTAAATATGCTAGAAGGTTATTTCTTTGTTCACAAATTTTTCGACAGAGAAAAGATCACCTTCACACTCCTTAAATCTCTCCCTCATGTCAAACATTGGTGGGAAACTTACTGGGAGCAAAGTTCCACAAAGGAGTCTGGAATATATGGGGCTGAGCCCTCTTGGGATTTTTTTGTGGATGTGGTAAATGAACAGTATTACCCTGTTAGCAACTATGAGGACCAATACATGAGATGGACCACACTGCGACAAGAGAGGGGCCAAGCCATTTCAGAGTTCACTAATACCTTCCATACTTTGCGCACCAAGCTAGATATCAAAGAATCCAAATGAAATTCGGTTCTAAAATACCCTGGGGCTCTACGCAGATACATCCAAAATGAAATGGATTTTTTGGACATCTCATCACTCGGTGCTGCTTATCGATATGATGTTAAAATCAAGAAGAAATTTAAGCACTTGAACAAACGAGAGTTCGGGTCCACAAATCTGCAACAAACAAAGTATGAAAAAGACGATCCTAACAAACAGTCTCCTGAAAACCAGTCCAAGCCACAGGAAAAGAAGGGTCACGAGAAGACAAAGAAGGACATCGGAAAATGGTGTGATTTCCACAAAATCCCCTGGCACAACATTGATGAATGTCGCTCAAAATAGTCATTGGTGGCCGAGATCAAATACAAGGAGCTGAACCCTGATTCAGAATATGATTATGAAAATACTAGTAAAGGATAGATCATTGACACAGACCCCACTGCTATTATCACGACCGCAACAATTCAACTAGAAGAACCAATAGATCTCGAAGAGGGGGAGCACCTTTTTCATTCACAGATATGGGTGAAGGGGACCCCACTGCATTTTATTGTTGATAACAGAAGCCAGAAGAACCTCATCTCAGCAGAGGTCGTCAAACAGTTGGGATTGTCGACAACACCATACCCACAACCATAAAACATCGGGTGGCTTCACCAAGGATGAGATCTCTGTGTCAGCCAACAATGTCGATTATCATATGACATCCAACCCTTCAAGGATGAGGTATTATGTGATGTTGACCCACTGGATTTCTGTGATTTCCTCTTGGCCAACCATATATGTCGAGACGCCATTTTGTTTATGAGTCTCGACCCCGTAGTGTCATTGTTACTTTGGGGGGTCATCTCTACTGAATACCAGAGGTATTTCCTACTATTGTTCCACCTAAAAAGTTCTGCAAGGTATTATCTCATACTACAAAATTCAACTTCTTCACAATCTGTTCAAAAGATGAACAAAAGGATACTGCAACCACTACAGCCTCGGCCCAAGCACCTTCTATCCAACAGAAGCAGGTCGACAATATTGTAGAAAAGTGTAAAGATTCCTTTTGCACAAAATAATCTCATGTATCCAGACTAATTAAAAAGGTCCAACCCTTCCAGCCACATGCTCGTGATAACCTTCCACAAACCGAGCAACGTGACGTCTCCAACAAGGCAAGCAACTCACCAAGATTAAGATTCAACAAATGCTTTTCCCTCTCCCCCGAACACTCAACGCAATGGAGACCATTTCTTCCTAAGGAGGGAGGATTGATCCAAGTGGATATCGGTGGCCACCCACCTTTTCCAACTAGCTCAAAACAATTTCTTGGCAATTTTGGCAATTTACTATTTTTAGCAGTTTTTAACTTTCGGGGCCATTTTGAGGGCCTAAATGAAGGTTTTTCGGGATCGATCTTCTCAATGATAGCCAAAGGCATGATTGAGCCCCAAAAATGAATCTCCTCGACGTTACCTTTCCAATGGGCTATCATGCGCCTAAAGCAAAGATCATATGCAAAAGTTACGACCCTGGGAAGTTGATGTACTAACTTACCCAAATGGGGCCCACATGACTTTTGGCGCTTCATCTCCTAGGGTTAGGTTTTTGGATGTCTAGGGTTTTTGTCATTCCTGTTTATTGTAAAAAGGTATTCAAAGCCTCATTGTAATCATCTTCTTGCGAATGAGAGTTGCAGACACATCTCTTCTCAGAGATAAGCTACCACCATTCTAGCGAGTCTTTCACTCTGTATTTTTACAGTCTCTGTACATTTCTTTCATTAATAGAAATCGTGTATTACTGTATATATATGTGTTTATGGTTGCATCTATGATACATTTCTGTTATATTATTGGATATCTGTGATATCTCTGTGCATTTATTTATTATATCTCTGCTCTCATTTCGTGCCGAAATTAATCCGGATCATAATCAATGCAGAGTTGCCAAGTCCCATCCTTCTTCTGCACCAGTACAATCAGGCTTTCACAAGGGGAGGAGATGGGTCTGATGTGTCCCTTTTGAAGAAGCTATTGGATTTGATGCCTTATTTTGTCATTTTCCATCAATGAGCGACGATAGACTGGTTCATTAGGTAGAGGTGCACTGGGGGCCAGATGAATTGGATGCTTGACTTGATAGTGCATTGGTACCCCGGTCGGTGAGGAGAAGATGTCTATGTATTCTTCCATGATCCCGTCCACTTGTTTCTGCTACAAAGAGAGGCTCTATGTAGAGGCCATGGATGTGGTGACAAACTTCTGGTTACTGTGAACACGGATCACAAAGAAGATGAGCTTCACGGTCTGTGAAATGACCTTACTGCATTGCTTAGCAAAGATTAAAGAAATATTAGTAGGCAACGCTACCTCTAGTATTATATACAATTGTCCACCCAAAGTAATAATAACACTGCGGGGTATAGACTCATACACAACATGATGCTTCCAAAAATATGGTTGTCCTAAAAGAACATCACAAACTTCAAGGGGAGAAATATCACACAATACCTCATATTTGAAACGCTTGCTATCGTAGGGTAGATGACACTTTTGGATGACACATATAATTGTTCCTTAGCGAAACCAGCCGATGGTGTAGGAATGCAGGTGCGGTGTCGTTGGTAGGTCCAACCGCTTGATGACCTCTGTTGAAATCAGGTTCTTCTGACTGCCGCTATCGACAATGAAATGAAGCGGAGCCCCCTTTACCCACATATGTGAGTGGAATAGGCGTCCCCCTTCCTCTGGTTCCTCTAGATATCTTGGTCAGATTTTGGTGGTAGCGAAAGTGGCACTAGGTTCAACATCGATAATCTGCTTCCCTCCTTCGGGATTTGATTTAGGATTGGAATTGACCTCCGACTTGGAAGCCTTTAGCTCAACCACGAGTGACTTCTTGGAGCAACATTCTTTAGTGTTGTGCCAAGGTATTTTATGGTACTCACACTGTAATATCCCAAAGGACGAGACCCAATTGTATTATGAATTGTAAACATGTTTTGTAGGCTGGTGAGCCGAGCAATTATAAGTTGGTAGGCTTATGTGTTAGTAGGTCGGAGAGCCTAGGTGTTAAAGGCTAGGAGCTTGCTTTGTACATGTAAATATTCATATTATTAATATAAAAACATCACTGTGTGTAGACCGATCACGATAAAAGTGAATGGGGGAATAAGCTCCACTAGGTTGGGTAGGGGAGAGGGGGCTGAGAGGTTGGAAAGAGGGGCTAAGTCTAAGGGATTAACTCCAAGAGAATAATAATTTATTATTAATCCAAAAGTTGTTTAAAAGGATATTTTTTTATTCTAAGTTCCTGGGGAAATACAGGGGAATTCCAAAGGAAAGGAACGTGCTTCATGAGTGACAAGTGTCGGCCCATGCACATGCAGACTTAAGGGGGAAATTCTTGCTGTTGGGGGATATGCAAGCACTCACTTATGACACGTAGAGAGGTTCATGCACAGACAGTTCTGGAGCTGACTCTCTCACCCATCTTCGCTTTCCTAGACTAGTCTGCCCCATCTCTCCTCACGAGTTCACTCACGCACTGAGAAAACATGCAACTAGCCAATTCCACCATTTCTAAAACTGTGGCCATTGTGCACCTCTGTAATTACTGAGCCGTCCCTTTCCTTACCTGAATTAGCTATTGTGGTTTGAAGAAGTGGGTTGTCAAGCCCATGGTTGAAGAAGCAGGTTGTTAGGCTTGTGAGAAAATCTCTCTAGGTGAGATAGTGTGCTAAGGAAGTGAGCTCTACTGGAGGGAGTCTCGTAGCTGCTACAGAGCTTTGAACAGTCTGGCCTATTGCTGAAGCCCAAGGTAAGGGAGGTGGAGTAGCCGATGGACTGTGTGATAGTGAAGGTGTATACTCCTGGGGTGGGAAAGGCATGTGGGGAATGAGAGTTTGTGAGCAGTGGGTGTAAGTGGCTCCTGGGAGAGAATCTTTCCTCTTAAATTGTATGAATTTCCTATTGACCTTGCCTAGCCTAGGAATCTCTTGCCTGATGGAGTTTAGTCCTAGCTCAAGGGTGACCCACTGTTGAGAGTGATGAATAGTGTGGTCTAAGGCTGGGAGGTTCGTGGAAGGTTTGCACGAAGTTGGTGGTGTTTTCCCAGTTAAAATATAAGTATCATTTCCGTGCTTAATTATGTATGTTATGCATGTTTGAGATTCTTGAAATGTTATCATGTGTTCCATTGCATGTAGGACTTGCTGTCAATTCCATTTGAGTTTGTATGGTAGCAGATGTTGTGTGTGTGTGTGTGTGTGTATATATATATATATATATATATATATATATATATATATATATATATATATATATATATATATATATATATATATATGTTCGTCAGTGGTGTTTCCCAACCTGTTGGTGGCTGGGGACATTACAAATTGGTATCAAAGCCAAGGTTCAAGCACTGAGCTTGGATGGGCCTGATAAGTGGTCATTGGAACAAAGGTTTTAGGTGGAAATTATGTCAAGAGGAACCAATTTCGAACCTCGGAACATTCCTGAGTGCCAAGAGGTTACCTTGGCTATGTTACGAAGCTCAGGAGGTGTAGTGGTATTATAAAACCATGACAGACATGGTATTGGGCCGCAGAGTAATGTGGGTTGTAGGATCTGTTCAGGAGAAGGAGGACAATTCCCGACCGTCGGATCTGGAAAAGTTGCGAGGAGGTTAGCCATGAGTTCCTTTGGAAATATGCGGAGTAACAGAGTCCGTCTGTGCCATCGATTTGAGAGAGAGGATACATGGCAAGAATCCATTGACTTCGGGTGAAATCACTACAGAAGAAAACGAGTGTGGAGAGGTTGAAACTCCCGAAGCTCGAAGTCTCTGAAGTGGATATACACATTAGATCTGGGAGAAGAGATTGACCGTTGGATGAAGCCAAGGGTGGAAGTTATGGTGCGGTATGAAGGACATATAACTCTCAAAGCTTTGAAGTCCGGAGTAATCTGAAACGTCTGTCAAAAGGGACCCATGTCAGCAGATTGGCTTGTTTGATATTTTGACGTTCGAAAGAATTAGTGTGTACTGAGGCGAGAACTCCTGAAGCTCGAAGCTCTGAAGCCCCGAAGAGCCAAAGTGGTGAGTCACGATGATGTCACCTGGAGGTGACGTGGACCTCTCCTATACCTGCCACGTTCCCCCACCTGGAATGTTGTCAGCTGTACTATGTGGGCCCTGAGGTTACATGACATAGTTAAAGGTTGGAGGACCCACACTGGTGTTGATCACGATACATAAATATTGACGGCCACAAGGAATTGCAGGGACCCAAGTTGCACAAGATTTAATTTCCCAAGTCGGTCCCGCAATCCAAACCATGGTTTTACCAGGGGGTTACGTGTCAATGATAGAAGAATTGCGGGATGAAAGGCGGGTTACTCCAAACCGTTGATGCATGCCCTCACAATTTGAAATGCATTGAGTTATGTGACTATTCAGTATCTTAGTTCAGGTACGAAAACTGTGGGTCCAGTGGACCCAAGGCGCCAGTGGTGAAGTCTGGAGACTTGACACTCCAGAAGGATGGTTCATAAGGGAACGAAAGGAAGAAATTTCAAAAGTTTCATAATGCTGAGGTGATGAGACGTAATGATGTCACCAAAGGTGACACAGAAGTGTTTAGAGATTAACGGTTCGAGGTGTTGGGGGTGTGCGGATGCAAAATTCTCTGAAGTCCCAAAGCTCCAAAGCTCCGAAGTCTCGGAAATCAGATGCCTGAGGTTCCATAATGAGTGCCAACTGTTGGATGTTGAGTAGTTGTGGATTGTTGATCCACCCCACTTCACGAGTTCGACAATACAAAACTCCGAGAGATTTGTTGTGATGTGCTTGAAAACTTCCGAAGCCGGAGGCCCGAAGTCTTGAATAAGCGCCTATCGACTTAGCGCTTGGACACAAACCATGGTTGCATGGGTTGGGGGATAAGATAAAGGGGATAGTTTCCAAAAAATTATTGCAGACTAGGGAAGAACTCAGAAAGAAAAGATCTGCAGGGATTCTTGATTGCTCGAGGACCGCAGAATGAAATCTAAAAGTTTTCTTGAATCAAATTGGTTTATGAATATTGTGGTTTGTTAAGGACTGATGGCCTGACAAATTTTGGTTGACTACATATTATGTTTGCAGAGTTAACGATTGTCAGAACCAAACTGAAATTGAGGAGGCACAAAATGATTCCAGTTCAGAGAATGAAGCTAGGGGAATGGATGTCCATTTGGGAGTTGAAGGATCAAACTCCAATGGGCATGGAGAAGAGATAGATAAGGAGGGATACATGATGAAAATCATTGAAAGATTGCAGAAAGATGTCCAGACTCATCGAGCGGATAACAAAAAGCTCATGAAAGGCAGGGAACAATAGGGAGAATTCAACATAAAGTTGGTACAAAGCCTAGAAAGGATAGAAAATAAATTGGATGAGGAGAGTGACTCTAGTAAATCAAGAAGTCACAAGTCTCCTGATGAGAAGAGGAAATCAATGAGTGTTGGTATACACCATCATAACTCACAAGGGCACTCCAAGAGGAGGGAACACAGTAGTTCAAGCCCATCTCCTACTAGAAAAGCATAGGAGATATGGAATGGATGAACTGAAGGGTGAAATGAACAAGATTAAACCTCCTACGTTTGATGGAGAGCACAAGAAGGAGGAAGATGTCAAGACATGGCTGCTTGGCATGAGGAAATATTTTCAACTACATAATTATTCCTCTCATGCAGAAGGAAGAATTGCAATGTATCAACTGAAAGGAAAGGCATCCATGTGGTGGGATCAACTTGTGCAGGTGAAACACATTAAAGAGAAATATGTTACTTGGAAGGAATTCAAGAAGTATTTCGAAAATAAATACTTGACTAAGAGATACTATGACAGAAAGATGAAAGAGTTATTTGAACTCCAACTGAGTAGCATGACCATTGATGAATATGAACGAAGGTTTTTGGAATTGTTGAAGTACATCCCTTTCATCAAAGATGAGACTGCCAAAATTCAAAGGTATCTGAGTGGAATACCATCTTCCATCAGTGACAAGATCCAATATGATGATCCTAAAACTATGGAAGAAACTATAAGGAGAGAAAAATGCTTATATGAGTAGCAGAGAGAAAATCCCACTTTTCGGAAGGCTTGGGAAGACAAGAAGAAATTCAAGATGGATCAGAGGAAGAAGGGAACTAAGCCATCCTTTTTCAGAAATATCCCTCAATAAAAACTATGTTTTAGAGAACCCAGGAATGCTAAAGTAGGTGGGAAAATTCCAAGGCAGCCACCTATGGAATGTTGGGGTTATAAAGGAAATCATAGGTACAGAGATTGCCCCCACATAAATGACAAAGTGAGAGCTTTCCACAATGTTCGACATGAAGAAACAATGGAGGACAGGGGAAGAAATGTATCGAGGATATACGCAGCCCTGGACAACAAGAAAGCATAATATCAGTCACATATGATTGAAGTGGAAGGTATGATCAACAACCAAACCATTACTATTTTAATTGATTCAGGAGCTAGTCATAGTTATATAGATCCTAGAATGGTGGAAAGTTTGCATTTTCCAAGAAGAAAGCATGAAAAATATTGGTTAGTGCAGCTAGCTACATGAGCCAAGAGAAAGGTTGTTGATTTGGTTAAGTCTTGTCCAGTGGACTTGAATGGACTAAGCACAAGGGTTGAATTAAACATCTTACCTTTATGTTCCTATGACTGTCTAATTGGGATGGATTGGTTGGACCAGAACCATGCCATCTTAGACTGTCGTAACAAGGCATTCACTTTCCTGGATGAGGAAGGAAACCCAAGGAAAGCGCAGGGAATCCCAAGGGCAGTGACTATCAGAGAAATCTCAACAATGCAGCTGAGAAAGTGCTATAGGAAGGGCTGCCAAATATTTGCAGCTCATATGGAAGAAGCAACTAAGGATAAGGTGTCAAATATTGAAGACCATGCAGTATTAAAATATTTTGAAGATGTATTCCAGGAGGTACCCGGGCTACCCCCGAAGAGAGATATTGATTTCTCTATAAATCTGATGCCTGGAGCCGCTCTAGTGTCAAAAACTCCTTACAGAATGAGTACACCAGTGCTGAAAGAACTGCAATTGCAGCTTGAAGAAATTTTGAAGAAGGGGTATATACACCCAAGTGTGTCACCTTGGGGTGCCTCGATCCTGTTTATGAAGAATAAAGATGGGACATTGAGATTGTGCATCTGTAACACCCTGTTTCCCCCAGATTGTAAATATAACTGAACTGGCCAAGGACTATGGCAAAACTCATAAGTATGAATGTGTGCTGTAAATGGACCTGCAGGAAGAGGTCAATGAATGTAAATTATAGTTTGAAATTATTGCAGAAATGCTGAGAGGGGATGTGCAGAAAAGAGACCACGATGGTGGTGGAGGGCACCTTGAAAAAGGGGCGTTAACTTCCACCAAGAATGAAAATACCGTATTTGGACTCCACTGGCCCGGAGAACCAAAAGCGGCTCGCTAGCCCTGAAATAAATGCCTTGCAGGCTGGTAGGTGGATGGCTTGATGAGGGATGGGGAGTTGAACCGCCTATCCGTAGAGACATCATGACTGACCAGCGCAAGGGTAATCGTGCCACACGCAACCTCGCGAGAGGATAAGGCGTATGGCTGGAACGATTGACGGGGGCGCGGATGCGAGGGGAATTCTGGCAGTTCTATGCAGAGTGAGTGATCGCAGGCAGGAAGGGGATTTGAAACCTTCGCTCCTGGGCACTGGCAAACAGAGAGAGAGACGCAGGTCTCAGGACATTGTGGTCTCAGCTCAGGGGTGGCTAGTGGTAAATCCATTCGGAGTCACTACGCCTACAGTTGGGTGGAAACGAGCACCCCTCTCAGCAGTCGTTTCCATTGCTGAACTTACTTATGATAAGTGTCTTGCTCATATTGCATCTGGAATTTATATGCTGTCACATATGTTCATAGACTTGTGAAATTGTACATGTTTTCCTGTGTAGGAATGTCTGTGTATTAATTGATGATAAGGAGTAGATATTAGCTCATAGAACT